>PVIU01015061.1:0-49335 GCA_004026605.1 Ondatra zibethicus
AAAAAAAGAACATACAGCATACCCAAATTTATGGAAGCAGTTCTAAGATGCAAGTTCATAGCAATAAAAGCCTACATAAATGCAGATTCGAAAGATCTCATACTAGTAACTTAACAGCTCACCCAAAAGGAATAAACAGCAAGAAATAATGAAACTCAGGTGTAAAATCAATAAAATAGAAACAAACAAGCAAAAACAATACAAAGAATCATAAACAAAGAGTTGTTTCGTTGAGAAAATCGATAAGATTGACAAACCCTTATTTAAATCCACTAAAAGGCAGAATGAATCTCCAAATTAACAAAATTAGAAATGAAAGGGGTGCAGACACTGAGGAACTCAAGAGACTGACAAGACATACTTTCAAAAGCCTATACCCTACCAAATTGGAAAATCTTAAAAATGAGAAGAAAGAAAAGAAAATTAAATAATTTTCTTGTTACATACCGATTACCAAATTTAAATTAAAATCAGATAAGCAATTTAAAAACAGACCTCTAACCACTAGTAAAACAGAAGAAAAAATAAAGTATAAACCATACAACCTCTAGTAAAAATGAAAATCTCTCAACCAAAACCAAAAAGGTTTAGGACAGACGGTTTTAGTGTAGAATTGTATCAAACTTTCAAAGAAGAGTTATTGTTAATACTCTTCAAATTATTCCACTAAATAGAAGCAGAAGGAACAATGCCCAATTAATTTGACAATGTCATTGTTACCATGATAGCCAAGCCACAGAAACACCCAACAAAGAAATAAAATTACAGAATTTTCCTTATGAACATAGATGCAAACATTATCAATAAAATACTTGCAAACTGAACCTGAGAGTGTATGAGAAAGATCACAAATCATGGTCAAGCAGGCATCAGTACAGAGATGTAAGGATGACCCCACATACTTAAATCAACAAATGTAAAAGATCTTTAGGTTCAGGCCCACCCAAGTCAGGATGACAATCATCAATTGACGATAACAAATGCTGGTGAAGATATGGGGCAAAGAAACCCTTATTCACTCTTGGTAGGAATACAAACTCATGCAACCACTGTATAAATCAAGGGGAAAGTTACTCAAA
Source organism: Ondatra zibethicus (assembly GCA_004026605.1). Classification (NCBI taxonomy): domain Eukaryota; kingdom Metazoa; phylum Chordata; class Mammalia; order Rodentia; family Cricetidae; genus Ondatra; species Ondatra zibethicus. Next base: position 1,080 of record PVIU01015061.1, read on the forward strand.
ATGCTAGCATAGTATAACCATATGTCACAGCTTTTGTACTTCTGGACATATACACAGTGGATTCTGTACCTTACTCTACAGATACTTGCTAATCTATATTCATTGCTGCTCTATGTGCAAAATCTAGACAAGGGATCAGTCTAGGTGCGCATCAACTTATAAACGTGTACAGGAAATGTGGTACATATACAAAATTAATTTTCTTCAGCTGTAAATATAATTGAAAGTGGAATGGAAATGAGTGGAACTTTGTTTATTGAGTGAAGTTACATAGACACAGAAAAATTAATGCCATGTATTCTTCCTTGTAAATACATCCCAGTTTCAAACATTTATTTTGTGTTCTCATCTTAAAATATCAATAGAAGCCAGGAAGAGAAGGACAATGGAATACAGGTAATATAAAATAGAAAGGTTTAAGAAACAAGAGGGTAAGATGAAACTAAAAATGAAGGGACCCTAAGAGAGATGGTAGTTAAAACAAAGGGGGTGTGTAAAAGCAAGTATGTGCACACAAAGAACCATAAACAACTGAGTGAAGCTGGGAGCAGGAGAAGTGGTCTTCCCCAGGGATGAGCACACTAATTGGTTGTTCAGTGCTAAATGGTCATCCTGAAAACAAACACACAGGCAATATTTAGGGACTGAACCAGTCATATTATACAATAACAATTATTGAACAAAAGAAACTATGAATTTGAATGAAGAAAAGAAAGGGAGAAATGTTGTAATCATGCTATAGTATTAAAAACAAAAATGAAAAAAATCCATATGGCAAACTGCACCATTGTAAATCAATTTAAAAATAGAATTTATAATAAAAGAAGAGCTTTAAAGGAGATACTTTGTATGGCTGGAAAAAGTTATCCTCAGAACTTTAGGCTCTTATATAAAAGCCCTGAAGCACAGGAAGGAATACTTTTTCCATGAATGTTGATCAAGAGGGCTCCACAGCACCTCAATATGATGCAGATAGTTTGCTGTTCTTAGTGGATGCCCACCAGAAATAAATAATAAAACCCTGTTCTTGAAAATACTGTACACATGGATGCATGACATAGAAAAATTGAGCTGAAATTGCTGAACTTTCCCTTTCTGCCAGATAACTATCATAGTCTCACAAGGTATGTTTCAAGGTGCCAGAACAGAAAATGTATTAATAGTTTTCCCTGAAATCAATTAAAAACTCATGGCAGTGAAAATAGTATTCTCTGTGGGAAAATTGAACACTGTTGTTTAGCAAATCGGCACAGCATCAAACTGCCTTTTAAATATTTATGTTTGTAGATGTAGACAAATGTGTAGCCTTCATCATAGAATCATCTCTTTCTAGTAAGCAGTGTTGAGTGCTGAGTCTCATCGCTATACATGGTATTTAGAATAATGGGAGGTGGTTACTCAGTCCTAAACAATACACTTATTTTCTCTAAGACCCTGGGAGCATTGCTAATGTAGGACCAGGGAAATCAATGGTGAGAAAATGAAAGCAAGATGTCATCTTATGAATAACATACAGTTATTGCAATAATAAACTCCCAGTAGGTGTGGATGCCTGCACTGGGTCTACAAAGTAACAGAGCTATCAACTGTCAGACATGAATGGAGAAGATTCTCAGAAGACCCCAGCCCTCACTGCTCAACTACTGATAGATTTTGGGAATGGAGAGTCATTGTCTTCAGTGTGTACCCACTGATGAACCCACTAGTCTCCAATGGATAACTCCAATCCCATGGTCACACAGATGACCCTAGTTCAACTTATGGGTTACAAAAATTGTAGAAGAGGGAAGTAAACACAAAGTCCCACCCCTTAGCAAGAAGTTATTTGCAATTGATACATGTTTGGAAAGGGAAAATAAGTTTTCTTCAGTGGAGTGTCAATGGATATGTCAAACACTTTCCTTTGCAGGACCCATGCTCAGAAGTAGTTGACCAACACAAAATGGAGCCATTATTTTTCTTTGTTTTGATGGGATTTTATTTCTTTTCTTTTCTTTTCTTTTTTTTTGTCTTATTGGGTTTTGTTTACATATTTGTTTTTATTGTAGATTTTTGCTTTTGGTTTGGAGAAAGAGAGAGAAAGAAAGAAAAAAGAAAGATCATGAATAAAATTGTATGGGAAGAACTAGGAGGAGTTGGGGGAGGGGAAACATGAAAAAATGTTTTTAGGAAAAGCTTGATAAACAAAAGTTTTAAAACATTAAAGAAACAGAACCTTAAATGGATCACAAAACAAAACCAAATCATGAATCCAGAAAAGAACAGGTAGTGATGAGGCGAGACTAATAGGGAGGGTAAGGACAGAGTGTGCTTGGCGGGAGGTAATCAGTATACATTGTGTATGTGCGAGTGTGTGTGTGTGTGTGTGTAACTGTCAAATAACAAGGTTAATCAATAAAGAAGATATTGTTCTTAAGCCTCTTCCTGTATTCCCCCAACCTCACACACAGGAGCCTTCAGCTTTGGAGTGTTTGATAAAGACCTTGGCACAACCTCCCAGGGCTTTGCATCCTCCACTAACTTAAGCAGTTTACATGCAGTAATATCTTAAGCTTGTATTGAAACAGACAATTCTGTTAACTGAGGATTTGAGAAAGTGAGGGGAAATAGGAAGAGTCTTATGCTACCATTTGCTATAAATAAGGCTTGTGACAAAATAAATTCTGTAATAAACAAGATGTAACTTTAATATATATTGACATATTAAACCTAAAATTTGATCAATTCAGAGAATCAGATATTATGTAATAGATTCATAGAGGACAAACACCTCACTATTTGTTAGTTTTTTATCATCAATTGATACAATTTGTTAACTAAAATGTGTTGATCTAGCACAGTCTTCAATAGAGACCCTTGCATAGAAGACTAAATCATCTCACTAAATGTGGCTTGGTAACTTATTTGTGAAGGAAGCTTAACTCCAGGAGTGCTCCTGTTTCTCTATAAACCAAACAAGATCTGGAGACACTTCAGAAATAAATCTTTCAATAAAATCCAGACAGCAAACTGCAGAGACCCCTGATTGATCAGCGGTTACTATGGCCACCCGAACTTCAGGTAGGCTACCCCTTTAGGCTTCCCCCACTGTCTTGGTTGTCAGAAACCAACTTCAACAAAATTACCACTTACCAATGGTAGGGGATTGGGGATTAGAAAAGTTAGCAATAAGCATGAAGACATGAGTGAAAATAATAAAACAGAAAACATAGGCTAGTACCAGGAGGGGGTCCCATTGAATGCTGAAATAAATTGCCCGTGTTTAATTTCCATTTCCTTAAAATACCCAAATTCCAAAAGGTAGGAGTAAGATAAAAAAAAATAACTATGATACAAGGAATGAACATACCAGCTGAAGGCTATGAACTACATTCTTAGTTATACATTCTGTTGCTAGAACAAGTAAAAAAACGTTCACACCCTTGACCAAAATATTCTGTAGGAAAACCACTCCCTGGTAGGAATCTATTGTTATCTCCCTAAGAGAGGAGGAAATTCAGTTGAATCCTTACACTTTTGTTTGGGGTAGAAACATATCTACTTCTCTGTTCCTGAAATATAAGATCTGGGTATTTGCCACATCTATTGACAATAACCTTGAGAGAGCAGAATTCTTTGACCTAAATCTAAGTGGGATCTTTGTTTGAGGTAGAAACAGACAATAACCTTTAAGGAAAATTAGTTCCAACACTCTCACCTTTGGTCAGGGTGGAAGGGCAACAACTCTGAGCAAGCTGAAACTCTTTGACCTTCAGACAAAGTGGAAATACGTTCACATTTTTGGTCCTCCACACTTGGTACCCCTCCAACAAAACCCATCCCCAATCCCTCGTCCCTTCCTCATGACCATATTCCAGCCCCCAACTTGGGTAAAGATCACCCGCTTAACCAGATGCAGGCAATCAGAAATCCATCCCCCAACTATGGTGGAGACCCTCTTCTCAACTACAGGCCACACTGTACAGAAGACCAGAGAGGAAACAGAAATTAAGAAACAAAACATCCATCCAATAAAGACAAATTCAGAAATTTGCACCTAGACCTGTATTCACTCAAAACTCAGATGACTAGACAACAGCATGAGATCGCAATCAATAACAACCAAGGTTTCAATATGTCACCACAGGACATATTGAATAGCCCAGCTATTCTACTATAACAAGTCATGAGTGTTCCAACACTGTGGAAGCACAAAAAAGATCTTAAACTCAATGTTATGAAAATGATAGAGATACTTAAAGAGGAAATGAATGAATCTTTTAAAGAAACTGAGGAAAAGACAAACGAAAAAGAAGAAATGAAAAAATAAAAGCACCAACAAATACCAAACACTTGAAGTAAATGAATAAAACTGTTCAAGACCTTAAGATAAAAATAAAAATAATAGAGAAAACACAAAATGGGAAATTCTGGAAATGAAAAAAATGAGGTAAATAAACAGGAGGCAACTTTTACCAACATATTATAAGAGATGAAAGAGAGACTGAAAATATGATAAAAGGAATATATACATCAGTAAAAGAAAATGTTAAATCTAAAAATTTCCTGATATAAAACATTCAGAAAATCTGGGAGAGTATAAAAAGACCAAACCTAAGAATAATAGGAAGAGAGGAAGGAGAAAAAAACAGTTCAAAGGCCCAGAATATATTTTCAGCAAAATCGTGGGAGAAAATTTTCCTAAACTAAAGAAGTACATACTTATAAAGGAACAAGAAGCTTACGGAACAGCAAACCTCTGGAATTGTAAGCCACTCCCAATTAGACGGTTTCTTTTATAATAGTTGCAATAGTAATAGTGCCTCTTCATAGGAACAGAAACCTTAACTAAGACTGTCAGGATAGCTGAAACAATCCTGAGCAGCAATTGAACATCTAGAGGTATTGCCGTCCCTGATTTCAGGTTGTACTACAGAGCCATAGTAACAGAAACTGCATGGTGTTGCCATAAAAACAGACACAGAGACCAATGGAATAGAATATTCAAAGACTTGGACATAAATTAACCCACTTACGTACACCTAATTCTTTTTTTTTATAAAAGATCCAGAAATACACACAGGAAATAAAAACAGCATCCTTAACACGTGGTGCTGGTTAAACTGATATCTGCATGTAGAAGAATGCAAGTAGATCCATATTTATCATCCTGCACAAAACTCAAGTCCAAACAAAACAAAGACCTCCATATGAAATCAGATAGAATTAAAGTATGATTAATAAAACTCAGAAGAATTGGGGTTCAACCTGAATATCCAAAATCCAAAACAGTTAGCCACTGGCGCATACCTCTACCACAGTCTGAAAAGGTGTTCCTGACTCCAGGATTCTCAGAATGAGACTGTGTCTTAGAGCTGTCTCTCCCCACCCCCACCACCCAGGTCTTATATTCCTCTCTAGAGCTGAAATTAAAGAGGTGCACCACTGGGATTAAAGGCATGCACCAGAGGGTCAGACTGCGGTTCTTCACAGGAAGGAGAGACTGGTTCTGTGGGTAGAAAAATTTAAAGAGTTGATGGGAAAATTTGTTTCACCCTTCCACTTGTCTACAGGCTCTGACTCATGAGTAAAAAAACCCTAACCTTATTTCAGACTACATTAGTAAAATGTTTCTCAAAGTTCCTCCCATGAAAAGAAGTTTTACAATGTAAGATTTCAGGTCTTGAAGCCTTTTGTCCATTTGAGGTTGAATTCTGTGCAGGGTGAGAAGTAAAGATTTAGTTTTATTCTTCTATGTGTGGATATTCAGGTTTACCAGGACCACTTGTTGAAGATGCTATTGTGTTTTACAACAAATACTTTGGACATCTTTGTCAAAAATAAAGTATCCGCAGTTATGTGGACTCTTCTAGTTCCTCAATTCTACTCCATCGATCAGCATCTGTTTGTTCTGCTACTAAGCTGGTTCTACTATCATAGCATTAGAGTATAGCTTGAAGTCAGGTATGTTGAAAACTATTTCTATTATGATGCTATAATATGGCTTAAAAACAGGTGCAGTGATAGTTCTTGCAGTATTCATTTTTGTTCAGGATTGCTTTGAATATCCTTCATCTTTAATGCTCCCATAAATTTTAGGATTGAATTTTCTGTCTGTGAAGAATTGCCATGGAATTTTGATTGCTGCTGCATTGAATCTACATATTGCTTCAGGTTGACCATTTCTACAAGAATAATTCTTCCAAATTCTGGGTGGTCTTTACATCTAGTGTGTTCCTCAGTTTCTGCTTCCAGTGTCTTACATTTTTCATTGTAAAAGTTTTTCATGCCTTGGTTAATAAGATGTTTTCTTGTATGGAAAAATGTGTTCACTTTTGTAATAACGGCATAACTGCTGTATATGATACCAACTACACAGATGGGAACCTGTGCCTAGTATTATAAGCCTAGTCGAAATTCATAACTGGGAAATCTTGGGTTCTGCTGGGGAATTTAATACTTTTGTTTAGCCATTTGACATTAAATTGCTTTCGAAATATCTATAATTATACCCATAGATAAATGTTGCTCTCAGCTTTAATCAGAGAAACTTCTTTTCACAGTGAACAATGGAGAATGCAGGGACTCGTGGTCACTTAATGTGCTGAGAATACATAAAAAAATTAATGTTCATCCCTAATTAAGACATTGCTACTACCCCTTCTAAAGATAAATGATCATCACATGAGGAAGAAAGAACATAAAATCCCAAGACAGAAAGAAAGGTTCCAACATGCCAGCTCCTGTGCATAGCAGTGCAATCTTGAACAGTAGCTAAGGTTTCCTGCATTGAGCCTGCACAAAACTAGCTCTGTCAACAGTCAGTCATAGATGGAGATTGGCTTCATGGAGTCCAAACTCTCTCTGCTGAACTATTGACTACTGAGAGATTGAGGGAGAGATAGAATCTTTTTTTATTTTCAATATATAATTTTTTCCATTCAAAAATTTACACTTCCCCCCATTCTCCGATTCCCCTCTCATTCCCCCAGTAACCCTCTTCCCTCCCCCTCCATCCTTAAGAGAGGACAGGGTTACACTGCCCTGTGGGAAGTTCAAGGCCCTCCCCCTCCATCCCGGCCTAGGAAGGTGTGCATCCAAGTAAACTAGGGTCCCAAAAAGCCAATACATGCAGAAGAGACAGGTCCCAGTGCCATTATCGATGGCTTCTCAGTCCGTCCTCATTGGCAGCCACATTCAGAGAGTCTGGTTTGATCTCATGTCCCTGTGGACACCTGGGATCCCCTCTAGAGCCAAGTCTCTTGCCAACCCTAAAATGGCTCCCTTAATGTAGATATCTTCTTCCCTGCTCCAATATTTGCCCTTCCTCCATCTCCACCCTCCCACTCCCCCAAGCTCTCCCCAGTCCTTCCCTTCTCCCTTCTCCCTACTCCCTTCTCCTTCCCCCTCTCCCCTTCCCCTTACCCCACCCCTACTCCTACCCCCACCCCAGTGATCCCAACTTTTGCCAGGCAATCTTGTTTACTTCCAATTTCCAGGAGGATCTATATATGTTTTTCATTGGGTTCACCTTGCTTTTTGGCTTGAGAGATAGAATTGTTACTGTCCGTTGTGTACTCATTGGTGAACCCACCAGGCTCCATTGGATACTTCCAAACCCATGGTTACATAAAAAGCCTTGGTGAAACTCATTGGATCTTAAAACAAAATGAAAAGACATAGATGTGAGAAACAGATTCTTAGGGAAGCAGGGATGTTGACAGGAATGGGAAACAAAAAGAGAGACAGAGATGAGAGTAATTAGAAATCATGCATACATACATGAAATTCTCAAAAACCCAATTGAATTAACAACAATGTAAAATAAATAAATAACTTGCAAATAAAAATTTTGGAAAGCTGTCACCAGCACTGACTCCTCCACATTTAACATGAGAATTTCATAATTGATCGGCCTAACTGTATTATCAATAAAAACACTGTTTTTCTTAAAACTCTGAGGTCCAGAAAAGGAGTGGCTAAATTTACACAATCAATTTACTATTGAGTCTGGGTGAAGATTTTGTTCCTAGATAATGGGTTGACATTCTTTTCATTCATACTGATTTTCAACCTTTTCTTTTCCCTATTTTCTAGTTGCTCTTTTTTTTCTACTTCCCAGTTTAGGAATTTGTTTGGCTCCTTTCCTCCATTTAATGACTATATTTAATAGAATATTTGGCTATGTGCCTGGAGGCTCTTGGGTGTTGTGTGTCATATAAACAAAATTAATTACTAACTTCAATGCCAATATCAGATCACTGGCATTAAAAGTTCAATTGAAAGAAGAAGCAGAGGGGTAAAAATTTCAACAAATGATAGCATTATTTTTACATAAAAATAAACCACATATACAGGTTAACAAAATTCCACATTTGCATAGTGTTTCTCTAATGGATTCATAAGCATTATTCCACACAGTTCTGACGGTAACATCATTTATTGGCTGCTATGGATATTGCCAACATTACAAAGGCAGGTAACTAAACCTCAGAGAAATTTGATCTACCCCATACTTTGCTGTTCACTCAACAAAACTGTGAGCCTGTGGAGTGTCACATATTGCACTAAGATGTGTAAGATACCCAACCACTCAAGTTTGCCTACTTTTTAAATGTTTCTGATAATGCAAATGTTTAGTGCTGAGGTGGGACCATCCTAGTCAACAAGGATAGCTGGTCCCACCACACAGTTCTTATCATCCTGTCAGTACACTACCATCCAGGTCACAGAGAGGTACTCTATCTTTCTCTATCTTGGTCTTCTGATGGATAGCTCCCTCTGGACTCACTTCTGGCATTTCACTCGATATTATCTTAAACTCTGACACCAAAACCAGTCCTCCTTGCTCCCTAACTTGTCTTCCATTGCTACAGCTCAAGGTGAGTTGAGAAGCCAGAGCCCAAGTTTAAATCCATGGCTGCAACAGGATGACTTTGGCATGTGGATGTATGACTAAAATATATATCCCTCCTATCCCTCCTCCTGACTATTCCACAAAGTATTCAAATAAGCAAAATTTCAAATCCAAAATTTCATTTTTCTTCATAGGCAGTTTTGCCTTTTATCTTTCCTATACCTGTTGCTAGTATCATTGCTTAGGTTCCTAAACCCAGGCTCAGTCATCCTGAGGCAAGGCTTCTCACCACACCTAGCACACTAAGAGTTCCCAGCAAGCAAACATATAGAACATATCTCGTATTCATCCTTCCATTTCTTTGTCCATCATTATCATCTTAACTAAAATCATCCTCGCCTCTTTTAACTGTGCTTCTAGTATGTGCCATGATCCAACTCTCTCTCCTTCTGTTCACTCATTTAAGCTAGGCTATTGTCAGGCTGAAACAACACCTTAATCTCAACTCTTAATGTTGTTTTCTACAAGTGAGCCACAATTGACCACTTCTTGTGGAATTCCTTTCTCTCTTTAGTCGTGTTTTCCCACAGAAATGCAACTTTTTTCTTTCAAACTCTCATTCCTCTTTCAATCCAATCGGACATTTCAAAGTACTACAGACTTTTTTTCTAGTTTCAGAAGCATGTGAGTGTTCTCCTTTGAACTCATTGACTTTGTTCTTCTGAGTGACTCACCTTGCCTGCTTCCTGTTAGAATTATTTTTATCCTCTTCTGTCTTTTGAGTAGATTATCTACTGTAGACCAAACATGGATGGCTCTCATTCGTTCCACTATCCCTGTTTAACCCAGCAAAGTGCTCATTAAGTCGTTGTTCAAGTTTAAATTGCTCAAGTCCTCCTAGTTTTAAAACTTTAAATGCATTTTGCAAACTATAATATGTGTATGTATGTATCTATGTATGTATAATTTAAAAATGCATTCTCTGATCATTATTGCAACAATATTCAGTACCAGTCTTCCCAGTTCTTTATTGCCCTCCTTGCAAAAGAAGCTCTATGACAAAGAAACTATTTCAGGCAGGACAATCATTTATGTTCAGAAAGTATGCTTTAATTGAGTAATTTTTCAGATGGTTGATACTGATATGACACTATAATATATAAGAAATCCTCTTTGGAGACACCATTGTTTATACCCATTTAGACCTCACACTGCAAGCATGACAACACAGAGAAGCAGAGTTATGTATTTTAGTTATATTTGTGTTTTGGATTTTAAAAAAAAAGACCTCTACTTTAGGCCTGAAAATGTTTTACTAAATTAAGGTAGAGTCTGTTGACACTTTATAACTAAAAATTTCGTCACAGTATTTGTTTAGCCTTTATAAGGAAAGTTTGAAAAATAGCAAGGCTGAGAAGAAACAGCCATTTTTCATGATGGTCTCAAATTGTCCTCTCAAAGGCTTTGGTCTGCACTTGAATCTGAAAGCAAAATTAATAAGAAAAAAATAGGCATATCACATCATAATTTATCCACTCCTCCCATTTCAATCTCTCTCTCCATGGCAAAGTTTCTTCATTCATGCCCCAACACTTTGGGGGCTGCTATCTCAGACACTTCCATCAATGCTGCAGAACTAAAACACTACTTTTTCATCTTCATCACCCTTTTCCCTTGTTCTGAGCTGAACTACATGGAGGAAAGGAGGAGATTGATTAGTGACCCAGGCATGTGATGTCTGCTATCTGCTCCTTCAGATCTGAGGTTTGATTTAGTGCCTATAGGAGAGTGTGAAGAAATGGCCTTCTATCTTCTTTAAAAAACAAACATCACCGCTGCACCATTTACCTTCCCCAGCAGCTTTGGGATTCAGGACAATGGTGATATTTTGGCTTGCCCTTCCCTTTAGCAGTCATAAGCAAAAGCATTTAGCTTGGACATTTAAACAAGACAAAAGTGACAACTGACATCAAAATATGTCTTCCTTGTTGTTATTGTATTTATAGATACATAATGTAAAACAAGGTAGTCTTCCATTTCATATTTAAATAATGACCTGTTCCATCTCTTTTTCAACACAAATATACTATCTGCTCTTAGAGATACATCCTGGCAAAGCATTAGTCGTTGGGAGACATTTTTCACTACAGAAAAATGGAATAAAGGGCCATAGTGGACAACTTCTGTTTGACAACATGGCATTGATATGGATATGCTCAAGAAAGCCCATGTTGAATGTTCAGGGGTCTATGAGTCATCCTAAACTTGCTGACTCCTAATGTCCACAGATCCCAAAAGGAAACTGTGAAGTAATCTGTTATGTAACCATTTGTGTGGTTCTGTTTAAATACAGGCTTGAGGTAAGACACCTGAGCCTTTGCCTGCTATCCTATCTGTCCGTGTCTGCCTATAAACCTGTATGCTTCCCTCTAAGTGACCTATGTGTCTAATCCCACCTGCATCTGCTCACATGCCCTGTCAAGTCTGGGAGCTTACCAGCACCAATCTGCCAGCTGTCTGTGTGGTAGCTCTCATCCAGAGTGAGGAGATCATGTCTTATCTCCCTACTGCTCCTCATGTTCTCTTCAACCCCCAGGCCTCCAGGGATCTCAACTTTTTCCTGTTTATGAATTGGGACCTCATTACTGGTTAAATGGCATCGTTTTATAGTTGATGCAGAAGCACCACGCAGGCAAACTGAAGCTTGGCTCTGAGGAACCGAAGAGGGTTCTGGGTGTATGGTAGAAACAGAATGAAAACAAGATTAGAAGACTTGTACTACTTCAGCACTTCTCTGCCTTGAAAGTCAGTTGATGACAAGAAGGGAGGTTGAAAAGATGCTTGGAATTCTGGTAGAAAAGACTCATAGGCAGATGTTCCACCGGGAGAGATGCTGTGGAGTGAATGAGTCCTCATGGATACCAGAACCAGGATCGTAGTTACCTCATGTAGAGGCAATGCCTGGGGGACAGGTGGCACAAAACAAGCCAAGGATGCTCGTGAAGCAGAACACAGGCTGGTCGAGGTGATGGGTAAGTTCCAGACAAGTCTGCAGAAGAGGGAACACTCTCAGTTTAATGGAAATGTTCTCAAGGCAATGAAAAATAACAAAGATAAGCCACAACTGCAAAGTAGGTCCTTGGAACAAATGGTCCTTCCAAGTTACTACCTTTTTTATCTTTCTATGGATGCTGATGGGAAAAGGGGCCACTGACAAAATGATGCTACTCTGATCCTGGAACCTTTATGCTATTCTCTTCTATGTCTCATCGAGATGGCCCCATGCTTCTCTAGTCATTTGACCGTTCTTTTCACCGACATGCCTGCTCCTTTACTGTAGGCATAAACTATTTTACAGAAATATTAAATATGAACTTCTTTCACCTTCTTCAACCACAATCATTCATTCATCTAATTAGTATTGAATAAAGGTCTGATTTGCATCTGGAACAGTACCAAGTACTGTTTCTAAAAAGATGAACAAAGACACAGGTGTTTTCACTTATCAAGTGACCTAAATGAACCTACATATAGTCCTCATTTCTTTCTGTTCCAAAAAGTAAGTTGTGTCATATCTTAGATTAAGTGTTCTGTTCAACAACATTCCCTGAACGATGGTGTGTTGGGTATGTGTGTATGCATGTATACATCTGTCTAGAAGTAAGGAGGTGTTGAGGAGTATGTTTGTCCATGTAGGCACATGTGAAGGCCAGAAGTTGATATCAAGACTTTTTTTTCAATCACTTTCCCATGTCATTATTTGTTTATTTGTTTGTTTCTCTTACTAAACTTTGGAAAACTTTCATTCTGCAAAACTATTGTCAACATTTCTCCTGTGTTTGCCTATAAGACCTACTCAATGACTTCTGCAAAGCAAAAATGTTCTTGCTTTTCATTCTAAGAGTATTTTCTTTTGTGAAACATTTTATTTACAACCAGCAAGTAGTAGGGATATGTATGTGTATTCATTCACATATCTGTGCATGGCGAGGTCAGAGGATAACTTGAGGGAGTCAGTTATCTTCTTCTACCATGTAGGTCTTGGGAATTAAACTCAGGCATCAGGTTTAGTAGAAAGCACCTTTACCCTCCTAGTCACCTCCTGATTTTTGTAAAATCTTTTCAACATATATGAACTTAAATGCTAATTCCATGTAGAATTTTTATTTTTTGTGTGATGTAAGGCAACTTAATTTGTCATATTTCATTCCTTGATTTCAGGTTCTGATTGCATTTTCAGCCAATATTAACTTAATATAAAGTCTCTGATAAACATTACTAGTTATTATAATAATATACTATTGCATTATTAATTTTAATATGTTTTTCTTTGAAGAATAGTTTTTCAAATTTGTAACCATTTCATAACTATAAAAAATTACTGATTTTTTTCCTTAATTGGTGTCTGTCAAAATGTATTTTAGCATATTTATGCTTTGAAGCTCATTCTACAAACACATATCACTTTCCCATAATTCATTGTTATAACTTATATTGTTCTTTTTAAAGATCATTTTTTAAATTTGTGTGTATTTGTATGAACCAGAGATAGTGTATATGTGAGCACAAGAGCAGAAAGAATGCCCTGAAACTGAAGCTACTGGCTATTGTGAGCTTCCATGAGGTGAAAAAATACAAATAAATAAAAAAAACTTTTAAAAAAGAAAATAACAATGGAAGTGATAACAATATCAGATCCTCTGTAAGAGTAGTAAGTATGCTTAACCGCTGAACCATTTCTCTTGCCCTGTATTTTTTTAAAAAAGAGAAGTCTATCTTTTTTTTATCATATATACCAATCCAAGTTCCCACTCCCTCTCCTCCTCCCATTCACTCCACTTACCCCCACCCCATCCACTCCTCAGAGAAGGTAAGGCACATTGCTTTAGGGAGGGTCCAAGGCCCTCCCGACTATATCTAGGTTGAGCAAGGTATCCATCCAAAGAGAATTGGTTCCCAAAAAGTCAGTACAAGCGGTAGTGATGAATTCTGGTGCCACTGCCAGTGGCCCCTCAGTCTATTTTCTTAATAAAAACTGAATTATATTTGTTACCTAAAGGCAATTTTATTAGATTAAATATTTCTAAGTTACATCAAGCTTTTATATCTTCATTTTTTTGGTTGCTTTTACACTTGTTTTGCAGTTGACAATATGAAAACAAACTAAATGTTTTCATGAATTGCTTGCATCTGCTAAGGTTCTAACCTGTAGGTCACAACTCCTTTGGGGGACAAACAATCCTTTTACAGGGGTCACCTAAAACTATCGGAAAACACAGATATTTACTTTGTGATTCATAACAGTGGCAAAATTACAATCATGAAAATAATTTTATGATTGTGGTCAGCACAACATGAGGAACTCTGTTACAGGGTCAAAGTACTAGGAAGGTTGAGAACCAGTGCTCTAATGTATTCTACTGTGCGTAGCTTTTATTCTGTGGACAACTGAGAACATATTTCCAGCTCATTTGTACTGCAGCAGAGTGAAATTTTCCAATCTAACCTCGAATGCTGGCTCCCATAAGTGTCACAAATCGAACCTTCCAAAAGAGGAAGCTGAGTGACAGAGAGCACAGCGTACACAATGCCCCTTATGTCTCTCAGTGTATGTCTACCTAACCAGAGTTAGGGTGTCCGTGACATTCTGAAGTCTAGCTTAACTTGAGCCTTTTGGTAAGGATGGGAAATAAAAAGCCTGAATGGAAATGTCTGAAGATGGTGAGAAGGCAACAGGAGATGGGCAGAGACATACAGCTTGGGGAAAGTTGTTCAGGAGGAAGGTGGAAAGCATCTAGAAATGCAAGGAATAAAGGACATAATGCTGAAATCATTCTTCCTCCTAAAATCAGTAGCATTTCTTAGCGTTAAATATGAGTGCTTAAATTCCACCAAGCTAATTTGGTGGCTGGAGAAGGTATTTTAAAATGTGCCTCTTCAATAATTCCTGTGCTTCCCCTAGAGAGGGTGTGATGCTCTAAGGAAGTTCCTGGGGCAATCAGGAAAGGTCACCTGTAAACTTCTTCCCACAAGAGTTTCAGGCCCAGTTCTGCTGTTCTGAGCTGACCAAAACCCTATGTTGCAGGACTGTGCTGCGGGACTGTGGGGCAGGACTGTGGGGCTGGACTGTGATGCAGGACTGTGCTGCGGGACTGTGGGGCAGGACTGTGGGGCTGGACTGTGATGCAGGACTGTGGTGTGGGACTGTGATGCAGGAATGTGGTGCAGGACTGTGATGCAGGACTGTGGGCCAGGACTGTGGTGCAGGGCATTACTGTTCACAGTGTACAGAGGCCAACTTTCCTCAGCTCAGAAAAGCAACACTGACTCAGGAGTTCTGTTTTGTGTTGTCACTTGCTCCAGGTGTTTCTTCAATATTAATAAATATCCAAATGCTAGCTTTAGGTTGCTCTTCCTTATTCCTTCATATCTACTTCCTTATTCCTTTAGTATTTTGACTATTCTGACTTATTATCATTTTGTTGCATTCTGAAATTTTTGATTAAGTCTTATTCCATATCAAAACCACTTTGCCCCACCTAAGCTCTGCTCTATAGCATTTCCAGTCTAACATAAAAATATTTTCTTTCTTTTCAGTTTGAAAATATTGTAGCTAATCATATATACCTCCATTCCCATCTTAGTCACCCTGTAGTGTTATCTTCCTGTCTAGTATTATGGTGTCTTAACCGCAGACCCAGTTACATGGGCATGTACATATCTTGTATTTTCTGAGGGCTCTAAATGGTTTATCTGAAGTATAATTTGCTGAGGTCTGCTGCAGTGTGCTATCTTGGGATTCTTAGTCTTTCCTTTTTCCTATTGAACTTGCCATGGGTTTCACATTCCTGACTCTGGCTCCTTCTCTTCCCTCATGATCCCCCCCCCACCCATCATTATCACTGCTTTGGTTTTCATTTTATGGCATCTTTCTTTTCCACGAGCAACAAGAATGTGTTTCTTTCATTATTTAATCAAGAAAATGATTTAATTTAGAGGTGTTTCTAGTGTCCTCTCGAGACCCTGGAACAGTGGTCCAGATCCTTCTTCAGATTTCAGCTCCTCAGTTTAGCATGGATTGCTCTGGCCTTTCTTCCTCTGTGTTTGGCTACCTCACTAGCTGCCCCTTCATTGGTGGCTCTGTTGTTTTGTCGTTTCTTTCCACTTCTGTGGTTGGCATTGTTCCAAGACCTGTGTATGCCTTTTGAAAATTATATATTCTTAATTATTCCTATCCTTGTAGCCACCAAATTTCCATGTGTTCCTGTTTCTCAGGATTAGAGACACATTGATATAACTTTATGCCCAATAGCTTCCTTTAGTAATAAAGGAAATCTAATGTGACCTAGAACAGCTATTGTTATTCATCCTTCAACCCAGGTGCTTCCTGGGGCTTTCCATCTAGTAATGACTTACACTCCACAACTCTTACAAAGGCTTCAAGTTTGGAGTCCTTCTTGGCTCTCTTTTATTCAGGTTCACTTACTTTAGTATCATTTACATTGATCCTACTGCCAAAATATAACCCAGAGTCTATACTATATTTAATGTAATTCTATTTTGGGACTTCCTTAATAATAAAGTTCTGGCACACTCCAGGGTGACTTTTATGTTTGAATCTCTATACCATTTCTTTCTTTTCTATTCTTCCCTGTCTGCCCAGCATCATATGGTAGGGTTTTGTTCTGTGTTTTTATTTCTTATTTGAACTTAAATATTGTGTCATGCTGTAAAGCCTTCCTGAAATAGTTTCTCAATGTCAGATTCTATAGGAATCTCCCTTTTTATTGCTGTTTGCCTAATCTTGTCAGTATCAAACTTTTATTTTTCTTCATTTACTTATTTTCTTTTCCTCTGACTAGAATACAACTTCTCTTTGAGATAGAGGTCCTTGTCCATTTTTTAATGATTTATTTATTGCTATTTTATGCACATTGGTATTTTGCCTACATATATGTCTGTGTGAGGGTGTCAGATCCCATGGAGGCAGTTTCAGGCAGTGGTAAGCTGCCATGTATGTGCTGAGAACTGAACCACATCTTCTAGAAAGGTCGGTGTCACTCCAATCCTACATTCCACGATCTGTACATCTGTTTACTGTGACTTCTAAATACCTGCCCACACCAAGTCTACTGACCCACAATGATTCACCTTAAAGGCCTTCCAGGCCTATTCTTGCCTCATACTTTGGATTAGAAGCTGGATATGTAAGAGGGGGAATGTAAATCATGGCTCACTTTTTAAAGATAATCTTTTCTGATATAGAACCAAGACATAAACTGAAGCCTGTGGAGATTTTACTTTGATCCATTGCATTTGTCTGATAATTATTGTCAATCTCTTGTAAATAGTAGGCATTTGCCTGTATACATATGTATTTCTCTTTAACATAAAAGAAAACCATTGCTCTGACTTAGTAACAAAATATCCCAAAAGTTCTTTTATATTGTTCAAACTTCTTCCATCTCTCCTGTCTTATCACACAGTGTCACAGTACAAAATAAACACTGATACATTATTTATCACTAAACATTTTTTTGGATTGTACTAATTCATTTTTCCATTTATTTCAAAGTTTTGCAAAAGGATAAAACCCAAGCTATCACATTGTATTTGAAAGTTACATTGTCTTAATCTTTTCTGGGACTTGGCAACTTCTATCTTCATTAGTTTTTGGTATCTCTGAAACCATTGAAGTTGCATGACCAGATATCAGGTATCCCTGTTTCAATGAGTAGACACTCAACAAATATTTCCTAATTGAATAAGTATGTGGCCTGAGAGTACAAATATGTTCCCCAATACTTGTTTATATTCACCACAGAAATACACCACGGATGTATGAATAGATAGCAAAGAAATGACCTGTATATCATGGACTAGCTAGATAAGACTGAATTTGTTTGCAGGGTATTAGAAGGTTGAGCTGGGAACTGAAGAGTTGAAGACACATTCCAGAATAAACCCTTTCACTAAGAAATGGCATTTAATTCCATACAAGCTACAGGTATAATCTTAGTTGCTTAATATAAACTGATTATCGAATCTAATTACATCTATACAATATTGAAACAAAACAACCAAACTAGTTTTATTAGTTACTCTTCTATTACTGTGTTTAAGTAATAACCAAGGCAAATTATAGAAAGACATCTTTACTTAGACTTGCAATTTCAGTGAGATAAGAGCCCATCACCATCATAGCAGGGAAGCATAGCAGCAAGTAGGCATTGTCTGTTGGAATAGTTGAGAACTCATCAAGAGAAAAAATTAGAAATGGCACCTGGCTTTTGAAACCTGAGCCAACCTTAGCAATACTTCCTCCAATAAGGCTGCACTTCCTAAATCTCTGAAATAGCATGCCAACTGAGAATGAAGTAGCCACATGCCAGAGACCATGGGGACATCTCATTCAAAGCCCCACACCACTGCTTGATTGAATACTTAAATGTTATACTTCAGACAAATGGACACTTTAAGTTGTCATATTGGAATAGTTGACATTTGGCAGTTTGCATCAGAGAAGCTCCACATGTGTTGCTGGGTCCTAACATCTTCCTCAGGGGAGGGGTTGAGAAGGCACGACATCAACTAACACTGACACTGGGGGTCAGGCAGAAGGCTTACAGCAGACCCATTTATTTCACAGAGATGAAACACTTATATACCCTCCCAGCACCCAGGCTTCTGATCTATTGACTGTTGACTTTTCATGCTCCTCTCTCATTGGCTAGGCATGATCAGGGCCTCTGACAGCGCCCAGTGCTAGGCACTCAGGAAACACCTCTTGGTGGCTTCTTATTGGCTAGGCACAGACAGGATCTTTGACAGCTCCAGATAGACTCCAGGTTGGCTCCTTTTGCCCTGGTAGGCCTTAATTTCCTACATATACGGTGTTAGAAGATGCATGATGCCCACATGACAGACACCACCTTATTAAGGTAGCATTGAGGTGCTTCATTACAATTAATCTAGCACTTTTACCTCTTGCTACACCATCCTTTGTAGTGGAATTTCATTTGTATTTTAATAAATAAATCTTGCCTGAAAATCAGAGAGTAAAACAGCCCCACTAGTCAGCCTTACGGACCAGGCAGTGGTAACATGCACCTTTAATTCCAGTAACCACATTAATTTCCCATAGAAACCAGACAGTGCATGCCCCTAATCCCAGTGGTGCACACCTTTAATACCAGCTTTAGAGCGGATTATAAAATGGGAGAGGACATCGCTCAGACAAAGTCTCATCCTTAGATTCCTGGATGCAGAATGGCCCTTTCGGAGTGAGGTCGAGGTAAGAGCCATGACTGGCTACTCTTACCTTCAGGTTGAACCCCAATTTCTGACTCTGAGCTTTCATTAATCATGTTTTAATCTTCCCTAATGAATCACATGACCTAGATCATACTGCAAGGTGGAGGGACTAAGCTCCACATCTTGCAGTGAGAAATATCTACACATTCTTTGGGCCTCCTCTCTAGAGACGTCTGCCACTTTCTTCATTCACGTCTTAATTCGATCACTTGTTTGTGACACTATAACTCACACAGACAATTTTTCCTGACACAAACTAGTGATAACTTTTGTGGTTCTGGTCGTTGAGAGCTCTCATAGCTTCACCCCATGTCCCTTAACATAAGCTATATCTGTGCCTTTGAGCTTCTTTTCAGTGCTTGCTGGTGCCACAAGGTGCTCAAGGTTTTGCTTGTACTTTTGCTGCTGTTATCTGACCATCAACAATTGGAGAGTTTTAAGACACCAAGAGACTCTATTTTAAGTGAGAAGGTAATGTAATGCCTGTGATAGCTAGTGTCATGTCAATTTGGCACAAGTTGGAGTCATTTTGAAAGAGCAAAACTCAGTTGAGAAAATGCAACAGTAAACTCAAATAAACCCCTTTGTCTCCACATTGCTTTTAGTCATGGTGTTTCATCACAGCAACAAAAATACTAAATAAAAGATAGGAACTTAAAAACAACACCCAAAGGTGTCCTCCAAACTCCTCCACATAGCCATGTACCTTCCTGAGAGTGTATTCATTGCTGCTGTATGTCATTGCTTCTACGCTGCCTTGGGGGCTTCTTTATACATGTTTCATAAATACATATCCTCTTGAATATCTATATCACTTCTATTATGTATTATTTGAATGTATTAAGTATCAAACATGTTATGTGTTTCTGTATTTGTCCAATTATATATTTATAGACATATAGTTAAAGCAGTTTTAGAATTTTAAACTATATTCTTATGAGAGGTGAAAAAGAAAATTCTTCACCAAGAGTACAGTATTTGTGCATCATTTTTCCTCAAGGTTTAGAAATTCTAGCAAAAAATTCAGTATAGTTACTTTTTAAGGATTTCTTATTGAGAGATGAGGACCCAATTTGTCTCTAACTCACTACATAGCCAAGAATGACTTTGAATGTCTTATCTTCCTTTCTCTACCTTCCATGTTCTGGGACCACAGACATATGGCAACCACCATGTTTGCTATCATAGAAATTTGTTTGCATACATTAAACTTCATCTTTCTTATGTACAATTTCAAGGATTTTGACAAGTATAGTTGTGTATCCATCATGGAAGAATAATACAGAAAATTTTTGTTATCCTAGCATTTCCCTGGCGCATCATTTTTGTAGTCAACTACTTGCACTAATGTGCTTTGCCTCCATTTTTATATCTTTTATTTTACTCTTTACTCTGTATGCTCCTGGTTATTTTATTGGATGATTATAGTGGGAACTCCACTGGGGTATGCTAAGTACATAAATTTTTTTCTTCTCATTCAATTATGAAAGAAAAATATTTACCAGGCTCTTCATATTGTCACACAAAATAAGGACTCAAAACTTATATAGGACACTTACGATTAAAGGTATGTTTACTGTGTATAGTATATTTGAACTTTTATCTACATTTTTTTCTTTCTTGTCAGCATTTTAAGAGTTAGTTGGGAAATTGGCAGAAGCTTTACTTTCAAGAAACCAGTTAGGCCAAGTGACCATATGCCTTTAATCCCAGCACTCTGGAGGCAGAGCCAGGAGGATCTCTGTGAGTTTGAGGCCAACCTGGACTACAGAGAGAGTTCCAGGACTGGCTCCATAACTACTCAGAAACCCTGTTTTACAAAAAAAAGAAGAAGAAATAAATAAAAAATAAACAAGTTAGACTCACAAGAAATGTTTAATGGTTATACAAATGAGATATTAAGGAAGAATGTGCAATAAATTCTATGAACTGAATACTTAATTCATGTTTTAAAACCATCATGTAGCAAGTCAAATTGGATCAACACTTTAACTTTAGAATATACAAGTAAATTTTATTTCACCTTGTTGACTTCAAAGCTTACATATCAAACCGATGTAGGCCTTATTGATAAGTTTAATTTTTCACTAACTATAGAAAGTTCTTGAGAGCCCTTTGCTCTGAGAGAGGCATCTCTCAGACTGGGAGTTTGTGCATCAGTGTTTATTCAGGGAAGAAGCTGAGATTCATCTCTGGACAATTTGCAATTTTGTCTCCTCTGCTGCACTCTCTCCAGGACTCCATAGAATAGAATCTGGTTAAAGCCACACATTTTTAAAAATGTGCTCAGAGAATCCTTAAATAAAGCCTAATTATTTTGAAAAGATGTGAATGGACTATATGAGTGATTCTGATGCAATTTTCTGTTGTGGATAACAGCAATAGGAGAAATTAGGAGAGTCAGTGAATTAAAACCAAATATGTAGTCCTTTTCACTCTACCAGTTTTTAAGACTGATTTTCTGTGTTAGCATTTCACCTACCTTAATGATGTCAGAAATCTTTTTAGTAATTTGTGTCTGTATGATCAATTAAATACTGTGATTCTTCCCCCATCCCCTGTCTTTGTTAGCAAGATGGCGTGATTGCTTCATGTTATACATGCAGAAGACATTGTTGTCTGAAATAGTTTAGAATCTGCCTTGACAGGCAACATTTCTCAATTGCATTTAAGTCCTGTATTTTGCAGAATCTCTGAAATAGGAGATAGACTGCAGGAGTATTTAAACTTTGCTAAATGAAAGTGGAAGCCAGTAGGGTCATCTTGGGAGTTTCTGCTACACTAGGTATTCACATTACCCTCAAATGCTCCCCAATTCCAGCTGCCTCTCCCTGTACTTCCTCCCTCCATCCCATCTGCCCCTTTCACCTGATCCCTCCCACTCCCAGTCCACCTGCAAAATCTCTTGTTTCCTCTTCCCAGGGAGATCCTTGCATCCCCCAACTGGACCCTCTTTGTGACCTAGCCTCTCTAGGATTGTAGCATGGTTATCCTTTACTTTACAAATAATATCCACTTATAAGTGATTACATACCTTGTTTGTCTTTCTGGGTCTGCATTATTTCACTCAGAATTTTTTTCTAGTTCCACACATTTGCCTGCAAATTTCATGATGTCATTTTTCTTACCATCTGAATCATAATCTATTGTATAAATGTACCAGAGATTATCCATTCTTTGGTTGAGAGACATATAGATTGTTTCCATATTGTGGCACATAGATGAACAAGTGCCTTTGTGGTATGATGGTGCATCTTTTGGGTATAGTCCCAAGAGTAGTATAGGTGGATCTTGATGTAGATGGGTTCCCAATTTTCTGAGAAACTGCCATATTTATTTCAACATTGGTGGTACAACTTTGTACTCCCACCAACAATGGAGGAGTACTCTCGTTGTTCTTCATTCTTTCCAGCATGGTCTGTCACTTGTGCTATTGTTCTTAGCCATTCTGACAGATGTAAGATGGACTCTCATAGTAGCTCTGATTTGCATTTTCTTGGTAGTTAAGGATGTTGAACATTTAAGTGTTACTCAACCACTTGAGAATCCTCTATTTAGAATTCTCTGCTTAGATATGTACCCCCCTTTTTTGGTTATTTGGTTTGTTATGTCTAATTTCTTAAGCTCTTTATATATTTTGGATATTAGCCCTTTATTGGATGTGGAGTTAGTTAAAAAAAAATTATCTATTCTGTAGGCTGTTGTTCAGGACTCCTAGTAACAGAGGATGCCAAACCATAACTTGTCATCTTCAGTAAACAGGCAACTTCGAGTGGTGGTACTAGGACACCAGTTCAGCAACAAAAACTTTGACCTACTACATAGCATGCCTGGAAGATGTGAGGGAACAATGGTGGTATAGGAGTTGTGGGAATGGCCAACCAGTGACTGGTCTGATTTGAGGCCCATGCCACAAAAGGAAACCCATGCCTGACACTGCCTGGATGACCAGAAATCAGAGGCCAGGAAGTTCAAAGGCTTAAAATTAAAAGAAAATCAATAGACTGGGTCCTGTTGATATTCTGATTTTTCTCGTAGTTTGGTGCTCACCCAATCATTATCAGAAAGGCTTCCTCTAGTATCTGATAGGAGCAGATACAGTGACTCACAACCAAACATTAAGAACAGAGAAAGCCTAAACTGGACATCCATTGTGTTCCTTCCCTCAGAGTTCAGGGAATATCATGGAAGGAAGAAGGGGAGGAAGAATTTTGGGAGCCAAAGGGTTGAGGAAAATAGGAGAACTTGGCCTATATTATCATAGGGACTCTCAGTCACTAATGTGGCAGTCCCAGAGCCTGCATGGGTCTGTGTTAGGTCCTATACACATATGGTATGGTTGTTAGCTTAGTGTTTTTGTGGGACTTCTAACAGTGGGAGGGGGGGTGGTGTTTCTGACTCTTTCACATGCCTTTTGGACCCTTTTCCTCCTATTGGGTTGCCTCAACATGTTCGGACATGAGATTTTGTGCCTGGTCTTATTGTATCTCATTGCATTATGTTCCATTGCTATTCCTGGGAGGCCTGCTCTTTCCTGGAGGGAAATGGGAGAGGAGTAGATCTGGGGAAGAGGGCAAGTTGTGGGAGAGGACTAGGAGGTGGAGTGAGGGAAAATTATATGAGAGAAGAAAGCAAAATAAATTAAAAAAATAAATTGGTTGTTAGAAGTGTGCAGATGGTCAGTCTATAGTAGACCTGGGAAAACCTTACATTCATTTTAATTTAGGGCCTGAGCATTAGAAGTGACCACAACATTCATTCAGATACCATAATTCAACCATGTGTGGACAGTTGATCCCCCATGGAGTTCTATTTTCTCTTTACCAACTACGAAAGCTGTGAGTCTGGTTTGATAGAATGATTAATTAAATGAGAGAAAGGTTAGGTAACAACCGAGGAGAGCGAGTGTTGTTTTAGAAAAATTCAACATTCAAAAACAGATTTGACATTTTCCTGCAAACTATATGTTTCCAGCAGATGTTAGGGTAATTATTTTGCCAGCTTCTAATTGCAGATGTTGGCATCTGGAAATTAGGAGTAAGTAGGAGTTTCTTCAGGGGATAGGATTCAATGTGTGCAAACATGAGGCTGCATCAGCCGTACTCAGCTCTTTTAGGAAGAGTGGAGCTTTTACACGGTCTAATCACCTAAAACATAAAAAAGACTTAAGTCTTTAATAGAATATATAAAATATGTCACATTTTACAAATGAATTAAATAACTAGTATCTATGGTCAGTGAAAAACAAGATAAGGATTTGTTTAAACAACTAAATAAAGGGGATTATTTTGTTGAATTATTCAGACAGTTGCTTCAATTCTCCCACTTAGCCTTGATTGTGATGGGCAAACCACAAGCCCTTTTCTCCTAACTTATCTCTATAACAAGCTATAGAGGCTGTTGATAAATATTAACCTTTTGTCTTATGAAACCAGTTGTCTCAATGGATGATAGCAATTTCAAGAACTGTGTGTTAGATTCTCCTGAGAGTAGATTTCAGGAAGGAAAAAGGCCCCCTTAAACATTTTTTCAAGTCCTGTAATAATGTTCGTTGCTGTATTTTTCAGTCAAAGGCTGTTGAAGGTCAGTGCTTCTCTAGCAGCTGGGGATGCATGCCTATTCCTTGATGTGTGAGGTGTGGTTCCTGTTACGTGGCTGATGCTGCTAATCATTAATCCTGTTTCTTGAGTGCTGCTTTAAGAGGTATATACACCTATGGGGTAGAAGATAAAAGCAGTCAAAATGAGGGCTTTAAAACACACCCAAGCATTTGTTCTCTAAAAGTTACTACAGAGAAAATGAAAAAGAAAGTGGGAAAAATTGCAAATCACCAAATTAACAATGTGAATATGGAAATTAAAGAGCCCTCAAAATTCAATAAAATGATAAAATAAACAGTCTAAACTAAGGGGGTGAAAAAGGGACAGATGTTTCTCCAAAGAAGATGCTGCAGCAGCAAATTATCATATAAAAAGATGTTCAATATCATTAAACATTAGGGAGATGCAAATTAAAACCATGATGAGGTAGCTGTGTGCATTGATGAAAATAGCTATAGCTTAAAAAAATCTGACAAAACCAAGTGCTGACAAGAATATAAAACTATGATAAATCTTTTACATCACTCTGAGAGTATAAAAGGTTTAGATTCTCTAAGATGTTTTCTAGGGTACCCCAGCCATATGACTGTAAATGGAAGTTTCTATCCTACCTGGTCCTGAATCCATCCAGTACCAAAGAAACATACATAGGCTTATATTAATTATGAACTGTTTATCCTATTAACTCAGACTTGTTACTAACTAGGTCTTACAACTTAAATTAACCCATAATTCTTATCTGTGTTTAGCCACATGGCTTGGTACCTTTTCTCAGTAAGGCTTTCTCATCTTGATTCCTCTGTATCTAGATGGTAACTGTGTTTCTGCCTTTCCTCTTCCCAGAATTCTCTTAATCTGGTTTCCCCACCTATACTTCCTTCCTGGCTACTGGCCAATCATTGTTTTATTAAAGCAATATGAGTGACAAATCTTTACAGTTTACAAAAGCATTATCCCACAACATATGCCCCCCAAATCCCACTCTTGCCGAGAGAAATCAAAATCAACATTTATTCTAAACCCTGTACTTAAGTGTTGCTTCAGAGGTATTGTTCATAATCACCTAGAACAGGAAATAACAGTGTGTCTTTCAGTGTGTGTTTGGACAAATGTTCTCACACATAGTGGGGCATGACTCAGCAATACAACTGACTGACTAAGGAAATAATATACACATCTATATGGAAGTCCCTAAAGAGTATGTTAAAAAAAACAATTAGTTTTCAAATGTCATACATCAAATTATTTTATTTAGATGCTACTTTGAAAATAGGGAAATCATAGCAGTAAGAACAAATCTGTGGTTAACAGGTGAGAATGGGCCAGTGGTCAATGGTTCTGTATCTTGACTATAGTGGTAACAATATCAGTTTATGGTTAAAAATAATGCATGGCAAACTGTTAACTTTAACACATACTTAATTTTCAGATCATTTGTTCTCTAAATATTTAAACTGTGGGGTAATACTAAGGCTTCAGCATCTCTTGTTCTATTAGCCATTAATTGGTGGTTCAAACCACTCATTGGTGTTTTCGTATTAATGACAACTATCTACTCTATGCAGCTCATGAAGGACTAAAATGTTGATCAATTTTGCATAATTAATCACATTTCCTTGCTTTCTAAAGTAAGAATTTTATATAAAATACTTTTAATTCATCAGATGACTTCGAGATACTGTCACAGTCTTGGGAAAATCAGGCATGTGCCCAGATTCAGAGCTAAGGATCAAAGGATCTACTGTATTAAAGCTATCAGACAGCCTAAGAAAGTAGCATTTCTGCACCTCAAATTCAGCTATGACAGCTTCAGATGAATATCAATGCCAGAAAAGCCCTGAAAATCAAGCTCCCTGCTACTAAGAAGCAGTGTGTGACCTTTCTCACGGGCTACCAGCAGAGTAAACAAACGTTTATTCATCTAAAAGAACAGGAGTGATGGAGCAAAATAACAATTCCACCCAAGTCTAGCTTGCTTGGTAAACAGTTGAGTTTACTGGAGATACTCCAGAGCATAGATGAGGGTTGCTCACAGGAGAACGGGTGACTCAGAGACAGTCATGTCATCAAACGCCACTTTAGCATGGGTCATGATGCACAAGAGTGGCATGCTCCACCAGTCTCCAGCAATGCATGCTCTTGCAGTCTTGTAGAGGAGCCTGCGACTCTCCTCATTTTCTGAGCTTTCAGATCCATGTAAGTTTCTATTGGTCTGCTTCGAAGTCTTAGAGTGTCCTCCTGGAGGGTACATTTCAAGTCTACCAAACAGAATCATTGAACAGAAACTCAGAGTCCCACACCCTCAGTGACAGCTAGGGATTTTTCTGCAGAGCTAAACCCATCCTCTCCCTTCAAGTTAGCCTGTCTCCTACAGTGATGCATTGCTGATTCATGACTTAAGTATTCTTAGAGCACTTGACTACCTGGGGCTCAGCCTACAGATAGGATTTGAGTTTAGGGTGAAAAGGCAGAATAATCCAGAAAAAGTGCCCCTGGCTCATTATCTTGAGACCAACATAAAATTAGAGGGGAAGGGGATTCTTCTCACCAACCCTCAGCTGATTATTTTAGGTTTTGCCACCAATGGAAGAAGAATGAACAGCAATTTGGAAACTTGAGGGTTCTCTTGATGGACATTTACTGAAAAATTAGTGATCAGGGCTTAAATGAGTATTTTTTAAAAGTATGCTAATCTTTGCATGTGTCTAAAGTTAAAGTGTTAAGAAGACATATTAAAAATTTAAATATGTTCTCCAGAGGAGAGCTGAGATACTGGTTGACTGATAAACTACATATAATTTGCTCACAAAAATGTCTGCACACGAGTTTATTATGTCAATCAGAAAGGTCGAGTCATTTTATTTTATTACATTATTTATTTTACTTTTATTTTTTTAATTGTGTTAATTAGTGTTTTGTCTACTTGACACAAGTTAATGCTATATTGGAAGAAGGAATCTCAACTGAGAAAATGCCTCTATAAGATTTTGTTAGGTAAATCTGTAGTGCATTTGCTTGATGACTGATGTGGACATACCACCCCTGGGCCGATTTTCTTGAGTTCTGTGAGAAAGCAGGTTGAGTAAGCCAGTCAGCAGCACTCTTCCATGGCATCTGCATCAGTTCCTGCCTTTGAGTTCCTGCTCTAACTTCTTTGAATGACATACTAACTCTGAATCATAAAATGAAGTACCTTTTCCTCTCCGTATTCCTTTGTGTCACATCAATAAAATTCTAACTGAAACAACAAGTGTCCTACTATGTTACACAGGCTGG
Organism: Ondatra zibethicus; assembly: GCA_004026605.1. Taxonomy (NCBI): domain Eukaryota; kingdom Metazoa; phylum Chordata; class Mammalia; order Rodentia; family Cricetidae; genus Ondatra; species Ondatra zibethicus. Next base: position 29,106 of record PVIU01015061.1, read on the forward strand.
TCTTGAACACACAGGCCATCTTCAAGTGTTCTTTCTGTCTTAACCTGAAGAATATCTGGGATTATAGGCAAAAACCACTGTACTTATACGTGAACTTAAATAAAAATAGCCAAAGACAAGGTGTAATATTGAGTTAATGGCTGTATTATTCTGACTATGCTCATTATTATTCTTCCTGTACTCTGTAGTTGGTATACCTGTAGCCAAAATGTCCTAATATCTGTCTCCTATTGTCTCTGACATTGAAAGTATCCCTATGACATTGGAAGTGTGGATATAGGAACATAAATGATATCAATATGATCCTGTCTTATCATTCATGAGTTTGTTTTCTTATACTGTGATGTTTATTTTATGTGTTTCATATAGATCTTAAAATATGTGACATACCATATTAAATTTTAAAAGTTAACAATAATGTCTTTGTCAAAAGAAAAACTAATTTCTTGGTTGAAGTCGGGAAGAATTTGTTTCATTTGATGAATGATAATTTTGTAATAATTATTTCATGGGTTTTTTTGCTCCAGTGAATACATCAAAAGAAAATAAAAAAGAAAAATATAAATCACACCTACTTCTACATATTAAAGATGCTTTTCTTAAAGTTCAAAAAATACTTACCATTATCATCACAGTGAAAGCTCATGATTTATAAACCAGTTTTAAAGACTACATCCAGGTACTTAATGAGTTGTTTTGAGACATTTTATTTACATACACAATATCAAAACAGCATTCTTTCCAGGCTTTACTGAAATGTGTGTCTACTTTCACACTCCCTTATATACAGCTTTAGTAATTATAATTTTAAAATGTGCTTTGATAACTTGTATTTAAAAATTAATTAAATTACATTCAAGAAATGATATATCAATTTACAATAACTATTCATATTTATCCCAAAACAATTAGCTGTTTCCCCTTCTTCTCCTCCTTCCAGCAGAACTACGAACTGGCTTAGACTTATATTAATATATAACTAATTGAGTCATATTCTCTGCTGTCTTTGTAGGTAGAAACCATAATTTGCCCTGTGTCTTTCATACTTTACATAGTACCAAGGACACTCAGCTATAGCAACTACCACATGTCCAGTTACAACTACTGCATGTTTGATGAGTAAATGTGAAACTGATGTCACACTTCCAAGTATTTTAAGTTAAAAGTAGAACTTCTAGCAAATCACACAGCATGCCTAGTGTATGTCTTTGGGAGTTGATCTTTTTTCTGTTTCACACCTTATTCAAAATTCTGCTCTTCAATTCTGAACTTTGCCTATGGCTATTTTCTCTAAAATGCTCTAGCCCAAGGCAAGGCACCTTCTAAATTAATTCTAGAACTATTTATTGGCACATGCAACTTGACTGTGTACCTCTGGCACACCAGACATCAAACGTTTGTTCATTTTATTTCTGAGTAAATATCGGCTAGTATCAACTGATGGGCACAATGATTCTCTTCAAGTAATGCAGCACCTACTGAGCATACTGTAAGTTCAATGCAGTTTAATTGCTTCAGAAAATAATTATAAAATAAAAACTACCATTAGCTTGCTCCGTTTACTTAGTGTGTGAGAGAATTTATGCTCTCTATTCTGTTTAGACTATCTAACCTAATCAACAGGACTCTGTGAGGTTGATAGCAGTTTTGATTCATCTATGTATGAAAGAGCGTATGTGGCACTGGTCTTTCTTTAGACAAGTGTCCTTAAATCAGAGTACACATAGAAGTCAAGAAACTACTCAGGGAATATATGGGACGGGGATATAATGTTGGTTATGTATGAAGGGGAAGGGGGTAATAATGAAGCAGGAATAGCTAAGTGCAGTTGAATTAGAGGGACGTGGTACAGAAATTGGTATGGGGAAGGGTAACTAACACAAAAGACCTTTGAAAAAGCAAACATGCTACCATAGAAACTTACTAAAATATACACACCTTTGTATTTTAAAAGATTAAATGGTATTGTCCTTTAATAGGGAACCCGTGTCTCCTCTAGACAACATAGGCTCTCAATTAAAAAGCCCAGGTCAGACATTGGCAACCTCTTTCTGAGTTGTTGATCTTTATAGACCATTCTCATAGCTCTTGGTTACTATCTGGAACTTGACACCAAGACCCTATTGCTGAAGACATCATGCGCTGAGTCACAGAAGATGGAGAAATCAAGCTGGCTTCATTTCTACTCGCTAGCTTGCATAGTGCTGGGAGGTGAAATGCACACCACCCGGGCAGCAAAGTAACCATAACTCTTCCCCTGCTTGAACCCTGAGAACTACAATAATGAGCAATCTGCTAAGATGTGCTCACTGCTACATTATTGGCATTAATGTTAGAGGAGTCACCAATCATTTTGTGATTGGATTTGAGGCCTGTTCCACAAGACAAAACTCATATCTGGTGTGATTCATGGTTAGCTGTCCCAAGAACACAAGGTCATAGGCCTTAGGGGAGAAACTAACTAACTAACTAACTAACTAACTAACTATATATATATATATATATAATTCTAATAAAGTATCATAGGAATGCACTGACCCCTAAGCTTCTAACTTTATACCCAAAGACCAGCACATTTCTCAACCCTCATGTAGGACACTCTTTTACAATAATTGATGATAAATATAGAGACGCACAAGCTGCCACTGTACAGGAAATAAGAGACTATGGAATGTTCAGCCTTAAATATGGCATCTACGTTACACCTTATTGAGAAACAGGGGAAAGGAACATTGTAAGAACCAGAGTTGGGGGATGTATGCAGCACAATAATATTTGTTGGATATGACAACACCATTGCATACATGAACACACAGTGACATTGACAGCATGCAAAAGGCCCGCACAAGATCCAACCAAGCAAAATTCCATCCTAGATGAGGGAAAGGGTCATAAATCTGAAGATCTATTTGGAATTGATGGCTACTGGAGAAGGCAAAATCAAATTTTTCCAGGTCTTTGATCCCTGACAGGCTACCCATGCCCCAGTGAATAGTTCCACACCATTCATATAGAGGCAACACCGAGAAGATTCAGTGGGTTTAAGACAATGAATATGTGAAATTGGTAGGGAAAGGTGGTAGAGGTGTTAGAAGGGAGAGAATGAGAGGTAGGTTTAATTTAAAAAAACCACATTATATATAGGTATAAAATCCTTAAACTAAGAAACTACCATTAAAAAAAGGAAAAGAACAAAATAGCACCTCCGCCCCAGATGATTCTGACCCAGTGATATAACATTGGCCCAAAGTCACATACACACACCATTACTTACACCAAAACTGGAGCTGCACATGAACATTCCAAAAACAAGGGCCACAAGCAAAGCTGCATTTCACTATGCCCTACTCAGACAGAGAAACTTCTGGCTCGATCAATGAATACAATGGCCAACAGAAGCAAGCTCCATCGCTCAATATTCCAGTGATGTGATTCAACCACATTTTAACAAGGAAAGAGGGTGACAGGTGAGAAAAAATGAGAGTAAAGCAAAGTCAACATAGGTGTGTTTGCAAAACAACAACCTAGAACCTAGATAAGAGAAGCAAGAGAGAAAAATAGCTGCCATAGCCTATGAACCCCAAATAATGTACTGCGAGGCAGTCCCTGTGCCTCTGGAGAGAAGAGGGTAGCAGATGTTATAACATATCTGCAGTTCTCAGAACATCCTCTGAGTTGCCCTTAGGTACTCATTTAATCAAAGTACCTAAAGACCATTGTAAAATCTCCTATCAAGCTATTAAAACCAGTTGCTCTGCAGTACAGAGAGCTCGTCTGCAGCTAAGCTGACCATCCCACTCCATCAAAGTAAGAACAACCCTCACTGCACAGCCGCCTGTCTAATTTCCGTAAAAGGTCACAAGCTCCTCAACTATGACACTCCCTTTTTCTTTTTTCAAAGGAAAAAATGCTTAATCAATGATTTCTTCATTTTTTTTCCAGAACAAAACCCTACCCAAAGAGCAGAAACATTTTATTCCTTCTTTTCAACGTACTCGTAACACTAGCATTCAATGGCAAAACCTTGAAAGGAAAGCTACCTGGTTAGGTTATGGCCTAAGCTGAAATCCATTTTAATTTCTATTCTTGTATAAAGGTATTGATTCCATTCTTCAGATATCTTACCTGTAAGTGGGGAAATTTCTAGTGTTCGATTGCAGGAAGCAGAATCGAGCACTATTTTGGGCTGACTTTGTAGTGAGAAGCCTGTCCATGCTGCAGTGGAGTAATAAACAAGTTCCTTGCCAGGCGCCCGCGGGGAACCACGGGGAGAAATAGCTGATCTCATGTGTGACATTAGCTTAGAGCAAGTGTCCTACAGCCAACCTTGAGACTGAGGCAAGATCGTGATAGATTAACACATGGTGGAATGTAATAGAATTGAGAGACGTATCAAAGCAATACATTACCAGATTATCAGATTATCTTTTTCCCATCACGGATACCTTCTCTTTTCACATTCAAGCTATATAGTAAGTATTCTTCCTCTAAAATCTCTTTCTCTCCTGCTTTCTGTGAAAGAGCAGATTCTCAACAATTCATTCAGAGGCTGAGAAACAGTGCTTTTAATAGACAGAATCCAGGAACTAAAGGAATTTTCTATAAAACTTGGCATGTAATGCTAAAGGAAGGAAAGAAGGTAGCAAGGAAGGAGAAAGAAGAGAGGGAGGAAGAAAGAAAGAAAGGGAAGAAAGAGCTATGTAATTTAATTAATTCTATTGTTTTTAGCTGACTATAAGTAAACAATCTTTTTCTGGATATTCCCTGAATCATTTAAGCCTAGTTCTCCTGTTTCCACACTGAAAACAGCTTTTCCTAGGGGGCGATGAGAGACCTGAGAGGTCTAAAATTGTGAAGTAGAAGTTCTTCAAAGGGAAAGAGATCACTACTGCCCCTCTCCATCTAACAAGGGGATGGATCTCCCCAGGAAAGAGACAGAGAATAGACACTTATAGATGAAAGGGGAGTTGGGACTGAAATGGGAGTATCAAACATGGAGGTGGATGGAAGAGGGTGAGAGAAGGAATACAGGAAGGACAGTTGAAACTAAGGGCTGTTTGTGGTTTCTGTGGAAACCTAATACAGTAGAAACTTCCTAGAATATATATTGTACATAGATATTCTATATATACATATATAAAGGTGATCTAAATGAACTCTCTCATGGGGAAGAGAGAGCCCAAACTGGACATCTCTCATCACCAACTTATAGCTTCCAGTACCAGAAATGAATTATATCTAATCAAAGTGTTGGTGAAAGAGGTTCCATGTGAACCCCCAAATAAAGCCAGACAATTGCAAAGGCTACGGTGACTCTTCACAAACTGATGGTAAAGCCCTGTTGCTAAACATAAAACCAACACAATTCACTGAACATGGGAAAGTCAAGCTACTACCTACCTAGAACTTTCTTCACCCCTATGAATTAGTGTTCATGGTACTGGAAGGTTCTCTGCATGCTACCAAAGGAGGAAGGTACATACCAACCTAGCTTCAAACCTATCAGTTCACAGTGATGACTGGCCTGTAAGTTGTGCAAAAGCATTGGTGACACAAAGATTGTGGGAGTAACCAGCCAAAATCTGATTTGATTTAAAGCCCACCTCCCAATGCTACACAGGTTGCCAAGAATCTGAGACTAGGGACCTAGGGACCTAGAGACAGGGACCTAGCGGGAAAACCAAATACTGCTGTTCTGCAGGAGGAATGTAGCAATGGAGTATCTCCTAATGACAATCAGCTATGTTCAAAGCCTTGTTCAACCATCATCAGAGAAGCTTCCTGCTGGAGTAGATGGGAACAACAGCAGAAACTCACAGTCAGACAATATGCAAAGAGTGACAGACGTCGGAAAACTCAACCTAAATGGAATGTCTCCATCAAACCTCTCCCTTTAGGGCTCAGAGAACTTTGTAGAAAAGGAAGATGAAAGATTTTAAGAGCCAGAGGCCATGGAGCACCAAGACATCAAGGCCTTCTTTGACAGCAGGATGACACACATATGAACTCACAGAGCCTGGACAGGTCTGTACCAAATGGTATCCTCAAGCCGAAGGGAGAAGTGAACACATGCTTCCATCCCTAGCCCAAAACTGTCTCCAGCTGATAGCCCCTTGCAAATGAAAAATTAATTTTCTCTAAGGGAGTCTCAGTCAGGAAACAAAGTAGGCTTAAAGGTAGGTTCCATGTACATCAATAGATAGCCAATAGAAAATGAAATCAACAGCATCTTTGGAAGTTCTTTGTCTAATAATGTTGTCAGGGCTTTTTTCTGCCATACAAGCCATAGTGCCAAACAGGTTCCAATTTGGGGTTTTTATAGGATTCCTGTGTGCTCATGCATGGGTGTCTCTGTGTCTATATGTGTCTCTTGTGCTTTTTTCTTTGGCCTATTTTCTTGTTTGGTTGTTTTTTCATATTCTGATTTGTTTTTTATTTATTTTATTATTATTTCTTGGATGCCTTTTTGTTTCCCAAAAAGAAACAGAAGTGTATGGGTCTAGATGAAAGGGGAGATGGAACTGTGAGAGGCAGGGGTGGAGAAACTGTAGTCAGAATATATTGTATGAAAAAATCTATTTTTAATAAAAGGAAAAAAAACAAATAGAAAATGAGAACGCAGGAAATTTATTGTGACAATTTTAAGGATCTTGCCCATAATAGTCAAGATGAAATTGTTTCTGCAATAAACTAGGGCTATAGTTTATTAGAATTATAAATGGTTTTATTCTTTTAGGGGAAAATTAATAGTTTTTAACTATAAGGTAATGTGGAAATTATTGCTTGTGTATGAATGGAAGTGAGAAAAAAACTATGAAAAATTCTTAATAGTCAGTTACTTCAAAATTCAACTTTGAAGTTATTGCTATTAAAATTCTCTGCTGTACTCTTTCTTTAAAATATAATTTATTAGGTGTGTGTGTGTGTGTGTGTGTGTGTATGTATGTGTTTACTTGTATGTGTTCGTGCTTATGTACTTGTATGTGCTGGCATGCTCACCTTTGTTTTATGCACAAAGACAAGGTGATGACATTTGTTTTCCTCCACTAACACTGCACACAGTTCTTGTGTAGTAATGAGGAACGGGCCACATTATGGTACCTGGCTAGCTTAACCCCCCAAAATAATTACACAGAAACTGTATCCATTGAAATACTTACTGGCCCATTATCTTCAGCCCCTTATTGGCTAACTCTCACATATTAATTTAACCCATCTCCGTTAATGTGTATCGCCACTTGACTGTGGCTTACCATCATGAGTCTAATCAGCGTCTATCTCGGGGAGGAAAACCATGGTGTCTGCCTGTCTGTCCTTCTTCCCAGAATTCTGTTCTGTCTACTCTGCCCACCTAAGGGATGCCCTACCAAAAGGCCAAGGCACTCTCTTTATTCAGCCAATGAAAGCAAAACAAATACAGAAGGACCTCCGACACCATTTCCCCTTTTTCTGTTTAAACAAAAAAGCTTATATTTTAACATAGTAAAATTATATATAACAAAACAGTTATCCAACAAGAACTACACTTACCATATTTAGATCTATTTTATCTTTTATCATAACAATGGAAAACTATAACTATCTATCTATTCTTCAACTCCATCAAAGACTCCAGAAGGATATAATATCACCTAAGTAAACAAGAAGTAAGCAACTTCCAAAAATCTAGAAGTGACAGAGACCTCTCACTGCCTGGACAGTCACCCAAAGTTCCTCTGTACCATTGGGGCATCCATCTTCAGCCTACAGGCCCACAGTATTCAGCAGACATTTCCATGAGGCAGGAAATTTTAAAGACAATTCAGTCACTTTCTTCTGTGTCCTGCAGAATGTCTCACAGACTCTTTCATGAATCAGGAACCCCGAAGGATTGTCTCACCTTTAGGCAAGTTCAGCAGTCCTCTCTCTGCGGGTTCTTTGTGTCCAGTTTATGCATCAGTCCAGGCAACAGCAGTTTCTTGCCGAAATAGCTAACAAACTCCATAAGTAGCCTCTTCAATGCCCATCTTCCTCTTGAAGTAGATTGGTGCTGCCAGGAGCAGACGTGTTTCATTGTCATGAAAAGCCCTAAATTATTAAAACATTAAATGCCATATTCTGTAGTCTTTGAAAGATATGAAGAATGCCTATCTGAAATAAATCTATGCATATCTAGAAAATCTAACTAACATGACTACAAACTTGACTATATCAATGATTATCCATTAACAACCTATATTTCCTAACTATACATTACATTTTTCAAATGAACTACATAATCACAATACCTTAATCAAGATCAGAAATACATATACATATAGCAAAACTGACCTTAAATTTATATCAACAAACCAAGATTTATACCAGTGTAAATTATTCATATCTATATCATCTCCCCCTTTACATGTAAAAGAACATTTATAAACAATATTTGGGAATATGGGTATAGTTTTTTATCTCCAAACTTCTTCCTGCTGTATGGGGGCACTGTCAATCAGGTCTTTCATGGTGTATCCTGTGTGTTTTGTTCAGCTCAGTCGGCAGTTGAGTAAAGTAATTTTCTGAAGGTGTTCACAGTGACCTTCAGGAGGCTGGGGTCCATGAAACCATATTATTGGTCTGGAAGCAATCCACAGTTTCTCATCCTCTGTGAAAACAAAAGAAAAACCTTTTTTCCAAAGCACCATATCCTTAGACCCAAATTTGGAAGTCATGATACCTTTAGCACATATATGTTGGTTTAGTTTGGCAGCCCATACAATGAAAATTCTCTTTGTACTTAGCTCCTTAGCAGTCAAAAAATTTAAAGAAAACACAATAAAATACATAATCCAGACATTCTGTCAATTTTCCATTTTTACATGGCTTATTTTCTTTATTTTTTAAACTATAACTATCTGTACTCTATCTCTTTAAAGACTTTACCCTTTTTTTAAAAGTATCTCTCTATAGTCTTTATTTCTTTTCTCTTTTAAGTCTACTACATACCTTTATTCAACAGTGTGACCCATTTAGAGGTTTTTTTTTATGTCTGAATCTGTCTTATTGTGAATCTTTGATTTTTTACTATCCAGGAGCATTTCTTAAAATGTTAAGCACTTCTTAAAAACTTAAGTTGTGCCATGTAGGGCTAATATGGTACTGCCTGTTTCCTGCCCAACCTAGACCTTAACTTGCTTTTATTATGATAATTATGATAGTTCCAGCCTGAGATCAGCACAGTTCAGCATGGTGGAGCCAATCCTGCTTCAGAGCTATTTGGTGCCCCTGAGCTGTGCACAGTTCCAGTCAGGCAGCAGTCCACATTGCCATCAAGGAAGCCATAGCACTTTAGTCACAAAACCCCATCCAAATGATCTGTCTCCAGTGGGAACCAGAGATGGTGCTGGCAGCATAGCCCAGAAAGCAGCGTTTTAAAACTGCCACGGCTTTTTTACTGTTGTGGCTGCTGAGTGAGGAAAATCTTTCTGCAACACAGCGCCAGCAAACAGCAAAAACTATGTTAAACTCTGTATTCTTTTTGAAGCTCTCTCAGATTTTATGTGGAGTCAGTCAACCACGTTGGGTGCCAATTTGTAGTAATGAGGAATGGGCTGCGTTCTGGTGCCTGGCTAGCTTAACCCCCCCCAAAAAATAATTACACAGAAACTGTACCCATTGAAATACTGCCTGGCCCATTATCTTCAGCCCCTTATTGGCTAACTCTCACATATTAATTTAACCCATCTCCATTAATGTGTATAACCACTTGACTGTGGTTTACCATCATGAGTCTAACCAGCGTCCATCTTGGGGAGGAAAACCATGGTGTCTGCCTGTCTGTCCTTCTTCCCAGAATTCTGTTCTGTCTACTCTGCCCATCTAAGGGATGCCCTATCAAAAGGCCAAGGCAGTCTCTTTATTCAACCAATGAAAGCAAAACAAATCAGAAGTACCTCCTACACCATTCTTGAGGAAGAAATTCTGTCTGGACCTAGGGCTTACCCTCAACTGAGATGGAAATGAGCAAACCCCAAAGATATTCCTGTCTCTGCCCCCAAGGAGCAAAGAGTCAAAGGCAGGCATGGAATACCCAGCTTACAAGCGTACTAAGCCATGAACTCCAGTCCTTCTGATTTCAAAGCAAACACTTATGACCACTGAACCCTCTCTCTCCAGCTGGATTCTTGAAGTTAATTAGCCTTATGATTGAGATTATTAAGATAGAAAGTTCAAGCAAAAATAACATAAGTGATTTCTATTGTATCTTGCTGAAATGCTGAGAGTTCCATTATGTAAATCTTCTGATGTTGCTTAGAAAACAAGTAAACACTCTATGTAGTTTATATAAAGGAGAAACTCAACCTCTCTGTACTCCTAGCACTGCTCAGTGTTGAGGTACAGGTTTTCATGCCTTAATAATCATATAAAACATTAATCAATAATTGTGATAGCTATGAGAGGAGGAAGACACAACACTACTGGTGAAGAAGAAGGAAGACTGAACACGAAAATGAAAAAGAGAAGGAAAGTACTCCAGGACATATACACAGGAGGACGGGCACTCCAGGACACAGACACAGGAGGACAGGCACTCCAGGACATAGACATAGGAGGACAGGTACTCCAGGACACACACACAGGAGGACAGGCACTCCTGGACACACACACAGGAGGACGGGTGCTGCTGGACACATACATAGGAGGACGGGTGCTCCTAGACCCATACACAGGAGGACGGGTGCTCCTGGACATACACTTGGGAGGACGGGTGCTCCTGGACACACACACAAAAGAAAAGGTACTCCTGGACATATACACAGGAGGTTTCACACTTAGTAAATGGAGGCTTAAAAGAAACTTTTGAGAGAATGAAGATCCTCTTGGTTATAAAGCTTAATAAAAGTTCATTGAGGACATTGTTTCAAATAAGTCTTCATAATAAGACTTAGTAAACTTAAGGAAGGTGGGAAAAAATAAATTTCATACTCCAAGAAACAGAAGGATAAAATTAGAGCTTTTTGCTTGGTTGTTTGCTTTGTTTTTTATTTTAGTAATTTCTACCCTCTGGAAATATCCATATATATCAATATAATAAAATGACAGACATGCTGTAAATCAATAGGAGATTCAAGAAAGTAAAGATGATAAGAAACACTCAATAAACACCAAAAGAAGGAAAGAAGGATGGAGAGGGACTTTGTCAATTCCCTGTATCTGGACTGGTGAAGACTTTGACAATTCTCATAGGTCTGAGGCATTGGAGTCCTTGTCAGTAATATATGTTCACTTGGGACTTCATCTGCTCTCCATTCCTTACACATTCACTCAGGACTTTTTTCAGTGCCCACAACTTAGCTTGGCACTTTTAAAAAGTGTCTGCACAAATGATGGAATCAGGTGCTATATTAATCTTCTCTGGGAAACATAAAAAAAAATGCCTGCCCATCCCTGTTAGGGCATCTGTGACAGGCCTAAGTAATGACTCAACCCATGTCTAGCTTGGGCAGACTTAAGCAGAATCAATGACTTTACCAGAATTCCCAAAAGTTACGCCATAGAAAATCTTACCCAAGAATGGATGACAACTTCCTCATTACTCATCGAAAGACAATCCTTAACTTCTCACCCTGATTTTAGTTATCTTTCCATGCTCTTCACCTTGTTGCACCTTCCAAGACCACGTGTAACTGGAAGATTTGTGTGCAGCTGGAGGGGCACAGTAGGAACAGGCTGGAATCTCAGATGAAGAACTAACTGCATCCCCAAGTTATTCCTTCTATGAAGGAATGCCAAGAGTCTTGATTTATTGAGACTCTCTTGCATGTTATCATGGCTTCTCTAAGCTGGTAATGGCTGCTAGACTTAGAGAACAGCATTTCACAATGGTAAGCATGATCAAGTATCAGTACCATTACAATAACTGGATGCATTTCTGATTAGCCAACTCTTGCCACTGTGAGGTATGGAAATCAGAATAGTTATGTAACTTCTCCTGGAATCTGTAAGCCTGCACTCCACCATGAGAGTGGAAGCCTACCCTCCACTCTGAGATTCTTGAAAGCAGAATCTTGACTTGTCAGTGTGTATTTAAAGCACAGGGTACTCAATAACGGGCTGTTTACATGATTTGACAAATTATGTCTTTTGTTATACAAATTGCTCATGTGAAACTGACAACGTATGATACATATATTAGCAAAGTGGTTTTCTGTTTGTTTGATTGTGTGTTTGTTTAAGCATGATGTTCGCTATTGATAAAGAACAGACACTAAAGTATGGAAAGTTGGTTATTGCCAACTTTAGTGTCATTTTTACATCTTTAGCAATACCTGTTGCTGTGTTGGTTATTATTGCAGCTCATGGGTGACGCAGCTCTGTAAGACTATACTCTTGCTTCTCTCCCTTGGCAGTTTCATAGCAACAGCTGTCTAATTGGACTTAAGACACACTTAACAGAAGTAAAATCATGCCACATACCAGAAACCACCCAACTACCTGGGACTAATAATGTCATAGATCTCAGAAGAGAGCGAATACCATCACTTTACTAAACCAGCATAATGCCTAAATGCATTCTAATACTTATCCATATATTCACAGATAAATTTCTCACTCACTCTCATCAAAAAGAAAGAGACAGAGAGAAAGAGAGAAGGAGGGAGGGAGGAAGAAAAAGAAAGAGAGAGAAGAAAACAAAAGAAACAAAAAAAGAAAACAAAGAACTCTTTACAGCAAACGGAGAACCATTGCAGAAAACCATAACTGGACACAATGAAGAGATCAAAGAATCATGAAGGTCCCAGTACTAATGGATACATTCACAACACAACTCCTGTACCAAAGCCTCAATCCATATTATGAAAGAGGGCGATGAAAAGATTGTAAGAGCCAGAGGACAAGGAAGTCTGCAGTGTAAACTGTGTCTCCTAGAAATAGCTTCCAAAACACTACCAGAACAATGATGGTATCAATAGACATACTAATGCAAGGGTGGGGAAAATATCATGGGGTCCCACATCTAGGTAAAGAACTACAGGTATCTAATTACTGCTAAGAAAGGAAAAATTAGCTTCCCCAGCGATGACCCTTTAATTCCAATGCAAAGTGATCAGTTATGAAATCATATGTATGCAAACAATAAAAAATGGACTTATCGTGCTGTCCTTGTGTATTTGTGCATGTGTGTATACATGTACACACATATGAGTGTATGTTTGTAACAATAGTAACAAAGAAAAAGAGGCCATCAATTTGAAAGTGAGTGGGAAGGCACAGGAGAAGTTGGAGGGACTATAGTATGAGGCACGGGCCTGCTTTTTGTCCAGTAGGCCTCCCAGCTCCCGCAGCCCAGTGCCTAGCTAGCTTATGCCCAAAATAATTACATAGAAACTGTATTCATTGAAATACTGCCTGGCCCATTATCTCTAGCCCCTTATTGGCTAACTCTCACATATTATTTTAACCCATCTCCATTAATGTGTATTGCCACTTGAGTTGTGGCTTCCCAGCATGAGTCTAACCAGCATCTATCTTGGGCAGGAGAAACATGGCATCTCTCACGTTGCCTTCTCTCTCCCAGCCTTCCGTTCTGTCTATTCCTCCCACCTAAGGGCTGCCCAAGACAGTCTCTTTATTTAACCAATGAAAGCAATAGAAATACAGAAGGACCTCCTACACCAAGGGACATGGGAGAGGTTGAAGTGAGAAAAGGAAAAAGGGAAATGATGCAATTAAATTTTAATTAAAAGCATATTAAAAATAGTAAGCATTTTTAAAAGTTGTAAAACCCAAGACACTCAAGTTATGAGACGCATTTTGAGCTTATTTTGCTTTGTTTTGTTTTGTCTGCCTGAATGTCTGTGTACCACAAGCATACATTAGTGACCACAAAAATCAGAAGAAGAAAATGCATCATAGGAAATCGAATTGTACAGAGTTATGAGCCACAATTTGGGTTCTAGGAATCAAACCACAATCTTCTGGAAGAACAGTCAGTGCTCTTAACAACAGAAACATCTCTTTAGCCCCTACTTTTTTTACCCCTATTTTTTTTCTGGTGGAAAAGCTGAATAAGATTTGGAGATACATATATATGTGTATGTGTGTGCAATATAATACATATATATGTATTTGAAATACATATTGGAAGTAGACATAGACTAGATATATATTTGGAAAATATAATCTGTAAAATATTTGAGTAACAAAATGAGTGCAGAAATAATCATGGCATACTAACTCTAGTGTTTAGCCCGTGTGCTGTAATAAGGTTCAAAACTAAAAATCATTTTGTATGATTTGCTGGGTGTGACTTGGAATTTCACAAAGGGAAAATAAAAAGAAATTAGAACAAGCCTCAGGTTTTCCTTCTGCAAGATTACATTTTGTTGCAAACCCTGTAGGGACAATAAAATTGGAAAATAGAAAGTGTCCTAGTTACTTACAAATTTTTTATAAAAATCACAAAGTAAAAAATAAACTACTATAGAGACACAAGAGTAAAAACTATTATAATTCTTAATAACCCATATCATTTTGTCAGGCATTCTGCCCCAAGGCATTTTCTGTTTATGAGATTTTCTTGCTTATACTCTAGTCAATTATACCTTATAAAAATCATCTAGTATTTATTTTTAAAACCTAAATGTGATTAAGATATAGAGATTATAGCAATAAAACAGGAATAAGGTATACAGATTATTAAACTAAAGTAACTTAAACTAACATAATAAATTTACATAGATGCTGATCCTAATAATGATTCAGATGACACATGTAGGTTTTTTTTTCTGAATTTTTTCTAACAGACTTTCAGGTTAAAGGTCAATTCCACCTCCCTTTTTTTAAATTCATCAGCATATATTTGCCCATGCACACTCCTAAGACTAGAAATTTCCATGCTATTTTCTTTGCACTCAATGAAGTTCTCATAAGAATGGAGGGCACATTCTAACAAAACCTAAATGTGCACAGATTACCACTTGTTCATGTACAGAAATGGGGCCCTATTCTGAGGGAGAAAGGAACTCACTGGGAATTTTGAGAGTCTTGAATGATCTAAAATCACCCATATTAATTGATTGTTTTGCAAAATATGAATTTCTAGGAATTATTAACTTTCAACATTAGTCTTACAACCTGCTTTCATTTTATTTTTGATAAAAAGAAAGAATAAAAGAAAAAGGAAAGGCTGAGATGCAAGGTAAAGTTACAGAAAATAGAAATGGTGGATCCTTTTTCATCAGGAACTGAGTCTTAGCCTGGACCTTTTCACTTAGCATAAGGCTCACTATTTTAAATTACAACAGAAAAGTAAATAGTGAGAATTAATTGTCATGGTTTTTTTTATTCTATTAAATAAGAGAATTTGATGATTGTTTTTGGAATGATCATCCTTTTCTGCAGCATAGACGACAAAGTAGTCTGATTTGTGAAACTGTCACGCAACTCTATTAAATTCCTCTGGTGTTTTCTGTCAACATACTTTGAGGAGGCTTTTCTGACATGTTCTAACTCTTTCACACCCATACAAAGATCCACTATCTTGTTCACTTTTTTATTTTTCATGAAAATGAATCTGAATTCAGTGATGAATATAATGTCTGTGTAGAAAATTACGATCCACAGTGTGCATTAAGACCCATAGCACAAACTAAGCAGATCAGGTCATGGCCTTTTCATTTGTTGGTGTCTAGGGTTTGCATTGACTATTCAGCAACTAAGAATGAGGCAAGGAGCACAAAAGCTAAAACGAAGAACCAGAAGCCAATTGTGGAAGGAGGAGAGAAAAGAATTATGAGGTCCATTTTTAAACTCACAGTATAAAAAGATTAGAAATTCACACTAGAATTTATCACTCAAATTAGTATTTTAAATATGTGTCAGGGATCTAATGAAAAAGAAAGCTAAGGAAATGTTCATCAATGAATATTAAGTTATACTTAGAAGGAATATATTCTGATGCACTACAGCACACAGCAAGGTGAATTTTGAAAATGATAATATTCTACATAATTCTAAAAAGTTGCAGGAAAGGATTTCATGGGGTCACCAGAATAAAATGATAAATGTTTGAGAAGATAAATATATTTACCTTGAATTTTAATCAACATGTTCATTCATTCATCCCATAATTTGTTCAATTTAAAAGACAATTACAACTTAAAAACTAAAGTAAATTCTATATGAATTACTGATATAATGAAATTAATTACCACTTTTCATCAATGAAAAGTTGAGTATTTATGCCACAACTATCAGCAAACATATATATATATATATATATATATATATATATATATATATATATATATATATATATATATGCTTCCATGTTACATGTATAGAATGAACTTGTCCAAAAGACATATTTCATTGATAGGTCATGATTCACATTTGTGATCCCAGCACCTGGGAAGCAGACAGAAAAGAAAGAAGATAGTGAGTCCCTGGCCAACTTGCAGTATATAGGTAAAATTCCAATAAAAATGAAAGGGCATGCTATGAGTCCTTGAATATATGCATTTATTTATGAATTAAAATTTCTTTCCCTTATTGGTGAGTTCTTTGTCCTGAATAAATAAAAAATGGAGTATTATAATCTCGTATTGAAAGTTTGTCAAACATCTTTAGTCGGGACACCGGGAAAAGCATGTTTCGGAGGAGTGTGGGGGCTATAACTCAGGAACGTGGTGAGTGGCAACATGCTGTGCACGATCTGTGCATATCTTAGTGAAAAGTAACAGATGAGCAAACATAGTAAATGAATGTATCCAGTACACTGGAGATAAGAAGTGGCATGGGAGCATAACGGAGTGGAGTGTCCAATACTAGAATTGTTCATCTGTAAGGAGAGATCATTTCTTTTACAATTGTAAAATGAGGAGTGGCAAGGACTAGTATACACGTGCTCAGACTTGAAGGCCAAAGACAGTCTCTCCATGAAGTGGGGATCGATCTTGTGAAGGATGGCTGTTAAGTCAAGGATAGCTGCAAGGTTTTCAGCTGAGGAACTAGATGGGGCTGTCCTTGATGAAGATTAAGGAGACTGTGCATAACCTGGTATCAAATCCAGTGCATTTTTCTTGTGCTTGCTCCTTCAGACTCTTTAACATACCCACTTTGCTTGCTACTGCAGCAGCTTGCTGGGGTTCCCATTTGTTTTCTTAAACTACAGCCTCTTTGTCCCCCACTAGCATACTATGCACACTAACCCCTTTCCTATGATAGTTTCTACATAACTGTCTCCTGTAGTGACATTTCAATTATATTTTAATAAATGAAGACTGCCTGAAAATCTGAGAGTGAAACAATCTCACTGGTCAGCCTTACAGACCAGATTATGTTGCAGGGAGGTCAATAGTTAGTTCCCAGCTGCTTAGCCATGAAATAATCACACAGAAACTATATTAATTAAATCACTGTTTGGCCCATTAGCTCTAGCTTCTTATTTGCTAAGTCTTACATATTAATTTAACCCATTTCTAGTATTCTGTATTCTACCACAAGGCTATGGCTTATGGGTAAAATTCCCAGCGTCTGTTTCTGATAGCTCCATAGCTTCTCCTGACTCTGCCTCCTTTCTCCCAGCATTCCGTTTAGTTTTCCCTGCCTAGTTCTGTTCCTCTATAGCTCTGCTATAGGCCCAAAGCAGTTCCTTTATTAACCAATAATATTCACAGAGTACAGAGGGGAATCCCACAACAAGGTTATGACAACACACACCTTTAATCCCAGTAGCCACTCTAGTTGCCATAGAAATCGGGTACCAGTACAGTCTCCCACTAAGGCTATCTCTTCTAACTTCTTGTCTAATTTTCCACTATTTGTAGAAAATCCCCATAGATGTGCCCCTTTCTACCATTTTCAGCTGTCATCACTTGTGCTGTTTATTCTTAAATTGTCCCTGACAAAGTCACATTCTCTTCGCATTCACTCCCTGAAGTTATATTTAATAACTTAGTTCTGTTAATTAAATAATTTGCATTAATATATCTTCTTCTTTTGCCCTGTTTCTCAGCCCTTGGCAACTAACATATAGAAATTAAGAAGCACGTCAAAGTGTTTGAATGTTGCTGAGGTTGAGGGAAGCAACAGAAGTCTATGCAAATGAGACAAGATGGCAAAGCCAGAATGCAGAAGGCACAAACTGGTGCAGATTTAAAGAACTCTGCTATTGTCCTGAAGAAATTTGCCACTAACAGAGGGACAGAGTGACCTTGATATGTATGAGGCAGAAGCCTTCAAGCAAGAGCTACATTAAAATCCAGAATTCTGGAATGGTTTATTGAGTCAAGTGGAACTGGGATTAGCCATTGATTTGTATAGCCTACAAGGAACCTCATTTCCTCCAGAGTCAAGAATAGGGAACAGAGGGAGGCAATAGGTGGAGAGTGTCTGAGAGAAGAAATAAAATTCTTAAGCCTGTGCTATGCAGTGCATAAAATTTAAAGTTATTTTATTAGTGTTGCATGGAAATTTCCAGTTAGAAAATTCACAAAAAAACCAATACAACTGAGGAAAGTCAAGACACTTCAAGAGACGGCAAATTAATAACACCTACACAATTCACAGGTAATAAGACAAAAACAGTCACGCAATTGAAACAACACAAAAGTTACATAAAGATAGATAATCTACTAACAAAAAGGAATCAGAAAAAAATTGAGTACAAAGATTCATACTCATAGAAACTTAAATTTTTAAAAAATGGAAATGAGTATATAATGCAATTTAAAATTCACTAGAATCCTTGAAGAAGCAAGAGGGAATAATTTCTTAGAAGACATATTTGAAAAAGAGCCAAATACCACATATCCCCAAATATAAAAAATACAAAAGTACCTTTTTCATTTAGGCATGCATTACTTACAAGATTTTCTTTTTCCAATGTACCCTGAGCAAAAAACATGGTAATGTGGAAAATTGATCATATATTATTGCTGAGGATCTTTAATTTACCAATGTTACTATAACTAGAATTTTAATATTTTGTTTTATAAAGGATATTATAATTATGAATGCTGTTTTTCCCATATTTTCATTTTATGTTCTTATAATTAATTTTAAAACCATAACAAGAAAGAATGCTTCCCCCCACCTATAAGTAAATTTCATGTAGGTTCCATAGATTGAAAATGTTTTTCTGAACAGTAGAGAGATCAAAAGTCAAAAATTATTAATTTAGGAATGAAGCAATTTTATAATTATACTGAACTAAATGATCTTTAAATCAAATTAACCTAATCTAAACTATAAGGATGACTTTTGGTTTAGTTCATCTATTTAACATGGGAAATGTAATCTCTAAATATTGTAAGTTCTTTTATTTCTTTCTTACCTTTTCTGTTAACATTTTCAAGCCACACTCTGTAGACTACAGTTGTTCAATCCTACGACATTTGAATCTATAAATAGTGATTGAATTCTTGCTGAGTCAATGTACTCATAATGATCAGTTACATTTCCTTTACTAAACAGTATTTAATACGTAAATATATAATAATGGTCTTTTTTTCCAAGACTAATACCAATGGGTCAAATGTTATGATAACTAACATTTAAGTGATAAATATTATTTAGGTTTATTCTCTAGAACTAAAAAATTCTAATACAATTTTCTCGTCTCTAACCTTGAGGATTCTCCACCTAAAAATTCTAGTTATGTGCTTGCTTGTTTGATGGTTGTTTTATGGAGACAAGTCTATCCTTGAACTTGCTCTGTAACTGAGGCTGACCTTATATTCTTGATCCTCTTCCCTATATTACATGAGCTAGAACTGTAATTATACACCAAGCCACGCAGCGAGAAACTTTACATGTGCTTTTCATATGGGAATCAATCTCTTCTTTTGAATGTAATTTGTCTTTTTTTTTTTTACATCTGGGATAAATCTTTAAATTTTCCTAGCCTGACAAAAGCAACAGTATCATAAGCCAGTCCATTTCTTTTTCCTTCTAGGAAGACTAGGATTCCTGGAAAGTAGAGAAGAGTCTTGGTACAAGGCCATTCAAGTTATCTTCAAGTTTCACATCCACTGGCATTTCATTACTAAATGAAATGGGGGACTTTGAATCATTGTACCTCCTTCTGCATCCTACTGTAACACAATGCGATGGTAGCTGGCTAGTTTCCAACTAAATCTGTAAAGCTTCTCTAACATGAACATGTCAATAGGAGTTCATACACAGAAAGTGGGTAAGTCTTGAAACCAGGCACATTTGTATAAGCCTTAGGATGTATCCAAAAATAAAACATGTAGCATCTCAT
>PVIU01015062.1:0-49653 GCA_004026605.1 Ondatra zibethicus
ACCTAATGTGAGAGGTGACACAGGACACCTAATGTGAGGGGTGACACAGGACACACAATGTGAGAGGTGACAATGGACACCTAATGTGAGCATGTGAGCGATGACACTGGACACCTAATGATGAAGAAGAAAGCAAAATTAACAAAAGTTTAAGTGCAAGGGTGACTCTTCTTATAACCCATGACGTGGGGCTAGGGCCGGATGTAGCATCAGTGTCTGCTTCATAAATGTGAGGGCCTAGGTTCACTACTCCTAGCAACAGGAAAGCACTTTACACACTGAGCAAAAAGAAACAGCCAATTCCTTCAGGCTTTTCTGATTTCATAAGTCAAAAAGCCTGAAACACTAGCAAAACTTCATAAAGGAAAATAAATAGCCTTATAAGAAGGAAAAATTCTTGTATTGATTTAGATTATAGATTATCTATCTACTTAAATGTAAAATTAATGAACTTGAGGCTACAATGGTGTATTCTGAAAAAAAAAAACACACAAGCACATTAAAATGGTTGCTTATGGATAAGAGAAAGAAAAAGGTTTTAATAATCAATGACAACATATCAAAAACTGGAAATGAAGATCAATTTATTACACCAGGCAGGAGGCAGTGGCAGAGGCAGGAAGATCTCTGTGAGTTCAGGGCTTATTCCACATGATTTCACGTTCCAGGCAAGCTAGGACTACATAGTGAAACTCAGTATAAAACACAAAAATCATCACTTGTGTCTTAAGTTCAAAAGAAAAAATAAAATATTGGACTTAAAGTTAACCCTTAGTTCAAATTATCCATCTTGATCTCTTACATAAATTGGGTAGAAAACCCATAGGCCTGGCCTGGTCACTACCAATGTCAATAGCTCAGCAAGAGCTCCCTCATTGCTGCAGAGATAGATGGATGTGTCAGCAGCTGAGAGCCCCAGCTGCTCTTCCAGGACACAGGTTTGATCCCCAGCTCCCACAGGGTGGCTCACAACTGCCTGTCACTTCCATTTCAGGGGATGCAATGCCCTCGTCTGGCCTCCAAGGGCACCAAACACCCATCCACATAATAATACAAATAAAACTTTTAAAAAGAACGCCAGCACTCCCAATTCCCTTTCCCCCTGACCAGGGAGTTTACCTGGACAGCTGTTTCTGGGAAATTCAGGGACAGTTTCCTGTACTTTACTACTCAATTCTCCAACTCTCAGAAAACAGAAATTTGGTGAAAGAGTACCAATTTTCATTTACTTAGAGCGGACCGCTCCAGCTGAACTTTCTGTGATGATACAAGGGCATACACCCACCCCACTCTCAACACTACAGCCACAGCCTGTGGCTGGCACACATGTGGCTGACACGCACGTGGCTGACAGGCATATGACTGACAGGCACGTGGCTGACATGTACATGACTGACAGGCCTGTGGCCGACAAGCACATGGCTGACAGGCCCGTGGCCGACAAGCACGTGGCTGACAGGCCTGTGGCCAACATGCACATGGCTGACATGCATGTGGCTGACAAGCACTTCAAATAAGGCTACTTCAACCATAGAAATTTTAACTTCATTTCATTTAAACTGACTTGAATTTAGCTGAAAGTAGCCTCATGCAGCTAACTGCCAACAAGACAGACTCAGACTGAGAGGCTTAAACAGGCAAATACCAGCTCCCAGTGCTTCCCACACATAATCTTTCCACATAAATAAGTGTGATTATTATTTCATTGGATTAAATGACATAAGTTCCCCTACTAGTTTTTCTTATATTTTTTAAATTAGCCAATATGTCAAAGTCATGAATAATCAACCCACCAAAAATTGTCAATACAGAATTACTCACAGGAAAGTTTTTCAAATATATCTTATATTTGGTAATTTACATCCTTCTGAAAAATCAAGATATTCCCAGAATTTGTACATATACTGAAGTATCTTATTCAAATCATCTTTCCTAACTCATGCAAATGATAGCTTGTGACAGAAGTTGTTTCTTAGTCTGGTGTCTATATTACACGATTACATCTGGGAACTTCTAGACTTTTCAGGAGCACCACTCATAAAAATCAAATAATTGGATACCTCCCACTGACATCCAGAGCATGCAAAGCATCTTATCAAAAGCCAATGCGATATGATTGCTACACACTGGGCTACAATGGTGAGGCCGCTTCAGAACCACAGCCCAGCGGGCACAGTGGCTGGCAGCTGGAGGAGGGCTTCGAGGGAAGAAGCGAACATTTCCCAGCTTATTTCCAAGTCTCAGAGAACACAATGTGACAAGCAGCAGGCTGGACAGTATTTTGTCCTGGACCCTTCCAGTGAAACTGGCCCTCCCTGGACACAGTGGCATCCTAGAGACGGCTGGGAACAGGGCCCAGCGACTCAAGTCTGTTAGTCTTCCCAGCAGATGCAGCTCATGGCTGTCAACACTGAAGAACTCATAACCAAGCGAAGGCCTCCACTCCACTCCCGCCATTACAAAAGACACCACACTACACTTCACCCTCCAAACACTTCCAAATGAAGGGAGAAAGGTTGTAGACAGAAGTCAGAAAAGTAAACGGAAAGCTATCTGAGGGGCACTTGCCTGGCATGCAGGAGTCCCGAGGCGGTCAGTGCACAGGGGAGAAAAGTGGCAACTGTGGAGTCTTAGCCGTCTCGTTCCCCACAGCTTAACAAAGCTCAGAGAGGTCAGAGCAAGTACACAGGGCCCCCTTCCTGATTCTCCTTCCTCTTCTGGGCTTTTGCCTCCCTCTCCTCTTCCTCCTCCCACTCAGCAGGTGAATGCTGAGCCTCAGTCCTGGGCCTGGCTTTGAGCCCCTCTTCACTGTTGGTAGAGGCTATACTGTGCTGACTCAGCTCGAGCCCTCTGCCAAGGAGGAAGACACCTGACTGTGTGTATTTGCAATGCATTTTGTAGATGATTTATCATTCTTTCCACAGTCTTCCAGTGAGGCTACAGTGGGTTACTGTGCACTCACCTTTTCAGGCAACAAAATAAGTTCACGGTAGTCACCTTCAGGTTTGAAGTTAGAACCTCAACTGATCCTCTCTGTGGTATTTTCAGCATTAACTCTCTTCCCACAAAGCCCTGTCACTATTAGATTTCATTATTATTACATGTATTCATCCATCACATCCTAGTGCTCCTGTGCTGCCAAGCCCTGGGGACGAGGGAGCACACACGGTGTATCTCCTATGCCACCTGCATAAAAATGCTGTCACTTCCCAGATCCATGGCCAAGTTCAATCACTGTCATCCCCATAAGGTTTCTGTACCTACGTTACCCTCCTGCACCCTAGATCTGAAGAGAGCTCAGCGGTTAAGAACACTTGCTTCGGGGTTGGAGAGATGGCTCAGAGGTTAAGAGCACTGACTGCTCTTCCAGAGGACCTGGGTTCAAATTCCCAGCACCCACATGGCGGCTCAAAACTGTCTGAAAAAAATCCAGTTCCAGGGGATCTGACACCTTCACACCAATGCACATAAAATAAAGTTAAATAAACCATAAGAAATATTAAAAAAAAAAAAAAAGAACACTTGCTTCTCTTGTACAGGACCCAACCAACTTCAGTTCCCAGCACTCACATCAAGTGATCACAACCACTTATAACTCCAGCTCTTCTGGCCTCCAAGAAGATGAGCAGGAAGAGGAGCAGGAAGAGGAGCAGGAAGAGGAGCAGGAAGGAGCTCTGAACTAAAAGCAAAGGGATTGAACAGTGGCTCCAGTCCTGGCCATAAACTGGTTAAAGTTGGGGATAGGGTAAGGCTGAGTTTTCTGCCAAAACTAAACCAAAGAAAGGGCCATCTAAAATTATCCTGAGTGCACCGACACTTGCCAGTGTTTATGAGGACAGAGACGGGAAGTACAACTCCCCATCCATCACCTGACAGCCTGAGGAATTCCCCAGACTTCTAGGGACCTTAACCCAGGCAACCAGGATGTGTAGCTTTGATGCAGCAAGAACTTCAGAACTAATCAGTTTATGAGGCAGAGCTGGAGTTTAATAGGCATATTTTATTATAGACTTTAAAAGAAAAAGAAATACTCAGAAGGACAGACAGGCACACCCAGGAGCACCATGTAGGTTTCTCAGAGAGTCACAGAAAGTGAAGGTGTGGCCACTCAGGGAGACCACAGTTCCTTGTTTTCACTACAGTCCTCCAGGGATTTTGAAGGGGCGTGAAGTTGCTATCTTTACAGGGTTGCCAAGATCTAGCTCGCAGGTACACAAAAAAGTGGGCTATCTCTACTGTAAACTAACATAACAGTTACATTTGAGATTCCTGGGCAAAGTTTAGGTCAAGGAATGAGGCTCTGCCCAGGGTTATACATACCCAAGCCTTAAGCCTGGATCACTGTTATGCGGAACTTAACTCTATGTCAACTGTCCTGGAATTCTGGCTTCTTAGCTGGCCAGAGATTTCAACCAGACTCGTGTAAGACAGTCTCTCGCCTTCCTGCTCTGTCCAGACTGATCCTGACACAATGGCCATACTCTACGGTGGCCAACCGCAGGCAATAATGGTCAACAGAGCACACCACCATCAGAGTGCTAACCCTATTTTACCTACTTCTTAATAAATACTATAACATTCCTTAAAAGTCAGGTCATGAGGACTTTTAGGGTGGCTGGATGCTTGGCTTGGGTGTGAGGTGTCCCCATAAACTCCTATGTTTGAGCACTGGGTCCCCAGTCGGTTCCGTGGTTTTGGAAGGCTCTGGAGCCTGAGGAGCTGAAGCAAGCTGGTGGAGGAAGCAGGGCAGCAGGGTCAGGGCAGCAGGGTCAGGGCAGCAGGGTCAGGGCAGCAGGGTCAGGCCTTCAAGGTTATCACTGCGCCTGGTTCCTGTCTACAGAGTTGCAAAGGAACTCTACTTCATTCCTACAGCACCCCAGAGCAGGCTTGCCACGGCTTCCCTGCCCCAGTGAGCCACGGCTTCCCTGCCCCAGTGAGCCACGGCTTCCCTGCCACAGTGAGCCATGGCTTCCCTCCCACAGTGAGCCACGGCTTCCCTGCCCAGTGAGCACAGTTTCCCTGCCCCAGTGAGCACAGCTTCCCTGCCACAGTGAGCCACAGCTTCCCTGCCCCAGTGAGCACAGCTTCCCTGCCACAGTGAGCCACGGCTTCCCTCCCACAGTGAGCCACGGCTTCCCTCCCACAGTGAGCCACGGCTTCCCTGCCAGAGTGAGCACAGCTTCCCTCCCACAGTGAGCCACGGCTTCCCTCCCACAGTGAGCCACGGCTTCCCTCCCACAGTGAGCCACAGCAAACTTTCTTCCCCTAGGCTGTTCCTGTCAGCTGTTTTGCCACAACAATGAGAGAAATAGCTAACACACCCTGCACGAGTGAGGAGCGGAGCTAAGGTAAAGCCTCACCACTACAAACACGCACATGTGCACACACTGTTTCAACTAATTATCTTCCTAACATTTGAAATCACCCTCTCAGACATATATAAAGGAGTTCCCCTTTCTTGATTAAGCAGCTACTAGAAAGTAAAATTATAAAAATTATTCAACTCTCAGTACTATATTTGCTAAGCTATCAGAAGCCAGTCACAGAATGATGTTCAACATCAGTTTTAAGAAGCTTACTCTGTTGTGCACACACATGCGCATGTGCTTGCACGTGTGTGTGTGTGTAAGACTAAAGGAGAGGCAACACAGTGTAAGCTCTTGAGCACAGGGCCCATCACCTGTCCTGGGTGTATGCAACCCCACAGCAGTCTGAGCCGAGAAAATCTGCGGCCCTGGGCTCCCCAAGGCAGAAGAACGGAGCTGGGTAACACCCTACTTCTTTGAGGGCGAGGTCATCCAGCAGCCAGGAAATGAGACCATGGCCTGTAACACCTCAATCATGTGGCCTCGGCTCTGCAGCTTGATACAGGTAGACACAATGACTTGGCCAATGTGAACCCGGGTGCTTTCCAAAGGCAACCTCCACATAAAGCCTAAAACCTAGACCAGGAAGACCACATGAAACACAAATGTCCCTCGGAAGGGGCTGATTCCAAGGACCCTTCGACAATCCAGACAAGCAAGAGGCTACATACACTGCTAAGGCCACTGCTGTCTGCAGACGCTGCACAGCAGGCTCCACAGGAAAGGGGCTCAGAGAGCTGGCTTGGCTGGGCACTGAGCAACCACTGTACCCAAGTCCTGTCATGGCTCCTGCACCTTTAGGACTTAGCTAAGAAGGTAAAGGAACAAAGTACTATGTTAAACACAACATGAAATGCAAAGTAAAGATAATAAAACATGACAGAGAGGGCCATGCCCTTTTGAATTTTTCACAGACATAAATCTCGAACAGCGGTGAAGGGATGGCAGGCTACACAAAAGGAATGCTGTGTGACTGAGCGTGACTCCCTGCGGTGACCCAGCACACCAAATGGCACGTTCATCAATATAACACATGCAACCTTGGCTTTCAGACATTAACTTGCAGGAAACACATAATTTCATATGGATATATTGCCATCTTTAAATTGCACCTCACACACACAAAACCATGACTCTGGCAGGATGACTGAGCACTTCAAAGCATTCAGCTCATATATATAATTGTCTTCTTACCAAATTCAACCTGCAGTTTGCCGTAGCACCTGCATCTCAGCTCCTCGATCCCTAGCACCCTGCAGAGATGCAGGTGGCACAGGCTGGCAAGGAGATGGGGGCCAGCTATCACCTGCCAACCCAGCAGTCTGGCCCCCAGAGGCAGCAGCTGCACAGACCATCACCAGACCCTGGCATCGTCTAGTTCTCTGACCAGTGAGCTCCCAGATAAGACAGACATCAAGGGGACAAATGCCAAGCATCCCACTTTCTGGTGAGTTTTCAGGAAAGGTTCAAAGCACTATGGACTGAATGTCTATGTCCCCCTCAAACTCCTATGCTGACACTTTAATCCTCTGATCACAATGTCTAGATAGAAGGCCTCTGGGAAATAACTGGGACTAGCATCCTCACAAGAAGAATATAAATGATCCTCAGTCATGAATCCAAGAAGGCAGCCATCTCAAACTAAGACACTGAACCACTGCAGCTTGACTGTGGGCTATCCAGCATCCAAAACTGTTTTAAATGTTGCTTAAGCCACACAGCCAATAGTGTCTTGTTCCAAAACCCGGTGAATACAAATTGACTATGACAGGAATTGGTGGGTGGCGAGATGGCTCAGTAGGTAAAGGCGATTGCTGCCAAACCTGACAACCTAAGCTCAAATCCTGGGGCTCACATGGTAGAAAGAGAGAACCAACGCCTGCAAGTTGCCCTCTGACCTCCATGCTAGCACACACAAATAAATAAGTGTAACCAAAGACAGGAATAGCAGTCTTCTACATTATTAAAAATAATCCCAACTCTCGAGAGCCTGGCAATAACACACAAATGGTGAATCCTCAGATGTTCACCCAAGTTGTTTCTCTCCTATCAGACTTTATCAGTTCCAGCACCAACTACAGCAAGGTTCAAAGGAAATAAAAATTCAGGGGCTGGGGAAACAGTTCAGAGGTTAAGAGCACTGACTGCTCTTTCAGGGGACCCAAGTTCAATTCTCAGCACCCACATGGCAGCTCACAACTGTCTGCAACTCCAGTTCCAAGGAATCCAACCCCCTCACACAGACATACATGCAACCAAAACACCAATGTACATGAAAGAAAACTTCTGAACGTTAAGAAAATTTGCAGCTTAAAACAAACCTGAGTATCTGAGATGTCAATAAACAAATTTCTAAAGATCCATTTACTAAAATGTTGACATATAAGAGTTTTAGACCAGATAGCATTAACATTGAAAAGGGAAGGGTAGAATATAACCAGATCCTAAACAGAACAGAAAAATTTGAGAGCCATGAGTTCTCCAATGTTTAAGTGTTCGTCACCGACAACAGACAGGAAGGCCTATGTGGGACACGCACATCTGATGATGCTTTACATGGGTTTCAGCAGCAGCCTGCAGTGCTTGTCTCCAGCCTAGCTTCATTCAAGTGCAAACTCCATCCCCGTTTACTAGTGACCCTGAACAAGAAACTTCTCAACTCCCCCATCAGAAATGCAAAAAAAAAAAAAAAAAAAAAAACAAAAACAGAGGTACTCACTCTGGGCAGCTTTCTGTTTGTTTGTTTATATCAAATGCCTAATTCATAGTAAGCACCATCCAAGCATCTACTGTCATCATTCAATAAATATTAGCTACATAAAATGAGAATAGACGTAGGCTCAGCTTGAAATTCCAAACTTTGTGCGAGATTGAAAACCTCTCTGGGCAGCATTGGCACACACCTTTAATATCAGTACTCAAAAAGCAGAGGCAGGCAGATCTCTGTAAGTTCGAGACCAGCCTGGTCTACCGAGAGTATTCTAGGACAACCAAGGCTACACAATGAAATCCTATCTTGAAAAACGAGAGAGAGAGAGAGAGAGAGAGAGAGAAACTGAAAACCTCAAAGCACTGTCCAAACTGAAGAGCTGAACAAGCGGGGATGCTCACACGGGGATGCTCACACGGGAATGATCACGCGGGGATGCTCACACGGGGATGCTCACGTGGGGATGCTCACACGGGGATGCTCACACGGGGATGTTCAAACGGGGATGCTCACACGGGGATGCTCACGCGGGGATGCTCACAAAGGGATGCTCACACGGGGATGTTCACAAGGGGATGCTCCAAAAGACTCATTATTTTAACTCATCAGTTCTTCTAAAATTGATCTCTGTTCTCAACATAATACTACATCAAAAAAAATCTAAGTAGGCACTTTTGAAGAATTTTGGCAAGCTGCCTTTCAATTTCATATAAAACTGCAAGCAATCTAAATAACCAAAACACAAATTTTGAAAGAAAGAATACTTACATGACCTGATTTCAAGATTTAGTACAAAGACATAGAAAAAAAATAATAATAAATCTTAAAATTTAAGTGATAGAGAAAAAAAGCCACACATGTTCACAGGAGCTGCATCCCAAACAGCCCCAAATGGAAGGAAACTAAATGTCCATCACTAGGCAAACAGATAAAATCACACAGTGGGCGCTGCTCGGAACCAGCTAAGCGGTCCTTCAGATACAAGCTTAGTAAGTCTAACCTCAGGACTGCTCTGGGAACTTCTGTAATTCTAACGTTCTAGTAAAATACTTCCCATTACTCTGAAAACAAAAACTAAAAAGAAGTAATGGAGCGTCTGTTGATTGGCTTCTAAATAACTACGAAGTTATCGCAAGCCTGCCAGGTTCTAGAAAATTTAAAATAGAAAAAGAAAGGTACTAAAGAGATTGAATATAAAAGAGTTCCTTTGTTGTCCAAAATGTAATGATTCTAATTCACTCCTGATCATCAAAGACAGTTCCTCAAGCTCTGAATCAGGAGCAGCAAACAGGCAGTAAGCTCGTCTAACTTTTACCCCGAGGCGTTCTCGGGGGAGCACTATTACTTGATTAGCTCTCCTGAGGAAAGATGTTTTTCTTCTTACGTTCCAAAAAAGCAATAAACATTTTACTTGATTCAGAATGTTAGGCATAATTGTTTTTTAAATGCACCTCCATGTTGATCCCTAATTTAAAAAACAAAATCCGAACACATATAAAACTCGGGCTGTGGGACCACTGAGATGGCTCGCAGAATATGCTAGACAGCCCAGGCTCAACCTCCAGAGCCCACATGGTGACAGGGGACAAGCGAGTCCCACAAGCTACTCTCTGACCTCCACATGCATGTCAGCGGGCCACACTCACACAGACACATGCACACACATACAAACAAATAATGTTAAGGACAAAACAAAAACCTCAGGCTGTGGGCACAGCTCAGTGGCACAGGCTCTCACTTCTGTGAGACCCCAGGTTTGATGCCCAGCTCTAAAAACAACCACAGGGAAAAAAACCTGCTAACACTGTAAAACCCACAGTCTGTAACATAAGCAGTAAATGAGGACACTTATACAGAGAAGAAAGTCAATGTCAACTATCTTCAAATCAGTGAACACAGCAACAGGCAGCATGCACAGCATGAGCATGTGGGTATTTCTAAGGAGATGTCCTACATCACCTAATTTATACTGGTATATTTTATGTTTGCCTGCAGGCCAGTAGGGAGCACCAGATCTCATTACAGGTGGCTGTGAGCCACCATGTGGTTGCTGGGAATTGAACTCAGGACCTCTGGAAGAGCAGCCAGTGCTCTTAACCACTGAGCCATCTCTCCAGCCCCTATTCTGGGATACTTTATATCTGCATTTGACAACCTTCCATTTTGGAAAGTAATAATACAGTTATCACACTCAGGGCTTTCAGTTAAGTGCTACAGTCATACTCCCGGGCCCTTATAGGCTCCATCCCTTTCTTCCATCTCCAACATCCTCTCCTTTCTTGACTCCTCCCATCCTGCCTCACCAGGGTCACAGCACTCTGTCTTCTAAGCACCACAGCTCTTTCCTGGGGTCTGCAGCACTACACACCTTCCTGTACTACTGTATCTAGTTACTCACAACAAACCCCATTCCACGGGAGGTAGAAAAGGGAACCCAAGCACTCCTTCTAGAGCCAAGTGCACACCCCACTACACATGGTGCCCAGGAGAAAGGGGAAAGCATTCGGAGCTGGACCGAGGACTCGGTGGTAAGAGCACTCACTGCTTCTGCAGAGGACCCAGGTGCAAGTCCCAGCACCTACATGGTGACTCACTGTCATCTGTACCTCCAGTTCCTGATTACTTCTTATGGACAATCTGTCTGCACCCAGCACACATGTAGCAACATATCTACATGCAGGCAAAACATTCATACGCATAAAATAAAAATACATAAAACTTAAAAAGAAAAAAGAAGAGGGCAAACAGTCTGGGGCCAATGAAACAACCAGTGCTTTCATGCGAGAAACCAACTCTCTGTATAGTAAGGGGCAAAGGGCCTGTAGGCCAACGGATGCAACATTGGTATTAACAGTGAGGAGGTTCAATGCACTCGTGTGATAGGCACCTCTTGTCTGTTGAATAGCTCTGATTCTATAAGCTTCATATCAGGAAATAAAAGATATCCGCAACTGAAAAGGCCTCGAGAATGACACAGGAAGAAACCCCTCATGTTGTTATATTTCTTAGAAAAACTACAGCTCACACCCACCCATACAACAATCGGACCTACAAAAAGGGAAACTTCTTCCTTGGTCTTTTTGCTGTCCTGACAGACTTGCTCGAGCCAGCATCTCACATCTGTCTGACTCTGCACCATTTCCAAATCCAGCCGCTCGCACGCCCCAAGCTCAGTTTAGCCCAGTCTATTCTCAGGCTTCTCGGGAACCTCTTATTTTGATACTGCAATCTTATTACTCCTTCACCCACACCTGTATCCCTCAAGAATTAACCCTAGCAATTGAGCTAATTCCTGACACTGTCTCATCTTGGAGTAAGGCAGAACTGGTTCCACAGACCAAAGCCCCTACTGCTTTGCCACAGAAACTTTAGCAAACTTCTAAACTTCCTTGAATCTGTTTCCTCATCATGAAGTTGAAAATTACGCTGGGGGATGGGTACAAAATGCCTATCATACACACAAGCACTGCACACCTAAGTACTTATTTCGTGTCATTAGTACTCTCACTTTCTACTAAGGGAAATGAGCAGTTTTCAAAATTCAAGCTGAGCAACAAAATTTAAGAAAAACAGTGCTAAATTTGAAACAGTGAGCTGATGTAAACAACCTCGAAAAAATTTTAACAGTTATTTATTTGCGGGGGGTGGGGAGGGGACACCTTTGGCTGTCAGAGGACAGTCTGCAGGACTCGCGTTCCACCATGTAGATCCCAGGAACTGAACACAGGTCTTCGGGCTTGACAGCAAGCACCTTTATCTACTGAGTCACCTTGCCAGCCCAGTCTGTCCTCAAGTCACTCAAGCCACAGGTATGATCACTTAAGTACACATGCATCTCCTTCGGAAAAGGCTCAGAAAAACTCAGAAACAAAGGCGAGAGGTCCGAGACGGGTAAACTAATAGTGAATCCTTTGCCAGCAGCCTACCCACCTCACAGCAAACCGGCCACTGAATGAGAACTGAAAAGCAGGCAGCGCCTCGGTTACATAAGCCAGACAAAACACCCACTAACGTTTTTAAGTGTATGTTTTCCCTCCGGAACAAGCCAGCCCGCTCCTGCAGATTTCATTCTAAGAGAAAGTCCACGTGGGGCAGAGACTAGGTCATCCATTTAAAGTCATCCACCAGTATTCCACCCCAGAACCGAAAGCGGAGCCTGCCATCCCATATCTACCCACCATCCCCTTCCCCTCCACCCACCCCCCATCACCACCATCCCTGTCTACCTGGAGTCCATTCTCCTGCCTGGGGTCCCCATCATCTCCATCCTGGAGTCCTGACTCCTGCCGAGAGTTCTCAGCATCTCAATCCTGGAATCTCCGTCATCGAGTCCATTCTCCTGCCTGGGGTCATCAGCTCCATCCTTGAGTCTCTTCTGCCTGGAGTCCCTGTCTCCTGTCTGGGGTTCCTAGCATCTCCATCCTGGGGTCCCGTCTCTGCCTGCAGTTCCTGTCTACTACCTAGCTCCTCCTGTCTGAGTCTCCATCCCCTTGAGTCCTCACTACCACCAGCCGCACCCAGCCGCAGTCCGGAGCCCGTGCCCCGCCCCGGTGTCCCTATCCAGGCACTCACCCGGGCGGTAACCTTATAGACTGTGTAGCCCCGGGGATGTCGCTGGGGCTCGGTGACAGTGTAGAAGCGGGCCAGGTCGGCACTGTGACCCCAAGGAGAGGTCATCCTCCCTCCGCCCCTGACTCCGCCAGCTGGGGGACCATCGGGACGCCCCAGCCACAGCGGACCCCAACCTGCACACAGCACCGCGACGAGGGGGCGGTGGCTCCAGGGGCCAGTCGTGAGGATCTGCTTCCGGTTTCCTACATACACTTCCGGATCAGCCTCCTCCGCATTCGGGAAAGGATAGGCTTCGGATTCTCTCCGAGCTGTGTGACCTCGGTTGCCCTGCGAGCGCCGGTCCCAGTCGCTGTGGACACCCGAGGCGTCCCTACTAAGTCTCCTTGTGCACTAGCTTAGATGTCTTCTAGAATTTGCGAGCTGGTAAGAGGTTGGAGCCTCCCGCCCTGTGCTCAAGCATCTGTGGAGTCCTGGGAGATGGAAGCAGAAGCTCCCAAGCCAGGCATCTCCTTTCCTCACCTGCTCAGGTTGCCTTCCGGTACCCACAGCAACATCTCAGCGCTCTGACAGTTACGTCCGCTGTTTCTTTAGATGGAGCCTCTTACATGCAACCAGTCTTGCCAGACCACGGCTGCATGCACAGCAAGCCTCAACCACACATAGAGGTTCACCCCTGTAACCCGCACTCCAGGAGAACTCATGCGTGTTTGAGATGAACATGAGTAAAATAGTGAGTTTCGAGTCAACCTGAGCTAAATGAGGAGACCCTGTCTCAAAACAACAAAATCCATTCAGCCACGGGTTCCAGGGTAGTCTGCTATACGTAGCAAGACTCTCAAAAGTTTGGCTGGTTGGTTGGCTTTTCGAGACAGGGTTTCTCTGTGTAGCCTTATCTGTCCTGGAGTTCACTCTATAGACCAGGCTGCCCTCGAACTCACAGAGATCCACCTGTCTCTGCCTCCTGAGTGCTGGGATTAAAGGCGTGTGCCGCGGTCACCCCGCCACACCAAGTGTTTGTAACTGTTCAGTTATCTCTACACCTTCTTAAAACTACTTGTCACGGGCTGGAGAGATGGCTCAGTCGTTAGGATCACTGACTGCTCTTCCAGAGGACCTGGGTTCAATTCCCAGCACCCACATGGCAGCTCACAACAACTGTCCTAGTAATCCTAGGACCCAACACTCATGGCAAAACACCAATGTACATAAAATATAAATATAACGAATATTTTTTTAAAAACTGCCTGTCACTCATTAACCCTGAACTCACCACCTACTATGTGCCAGATGTTATGCTAATTAAGCTTTGGAATTACAAAGGATCATCCCTCTCTACATAGCATTCCGTATGTAACAAAATACATCGTGATAAATATCATGACAGACACACAGCCACAGCTTTGGAATCCAGAATGGTTGCCTAAGGCTTTCTGTCAAGGGAAACTGGCTGACGTAGGAAAGACAGATGGCAGCTGGCAAGAAAGAAGGAGCAAAGAGCATCCCTTTGCCTTTTCCCCTTGCCTTTCACCTTTCTTCGCATCAGTTGCATGAATGTTGCATCATCTATCTTTCCCTTCCTCCTGGTCAGTCTGGCTGATACTTCGAACATGCTCCAAATAAACTTTCTAATAACCCCATCATACCCAGGACTTTCAGCTTTAGACATTTCTGCCAATCTTACATTTTCATAGCTCTTACCTAGTATATGAGTTCACATTGCCTTTTTTTCTTTTATACTGAGATGACTCCTTTTCAGTCTTTTTTGATGTTGTCTCCTTCCAGGAGCCTTTAATGTTTTGTTTGTCGGGACTTTTGCCTCTGGTCTTTTGTCAGCTCTGGCGGACTCACAAATCTGTGTTTTTAGTCACATCTCTCTGGTAGGTCTCAGACTCTACCTACATCCATTCGGCCCTGAAAGCACGACAGATCAAAGCCTGAGCTTTTCCTTCACACCCTGTTCCTGTTTCCCCAGAGAGCTTTGCCTTCTATGTCTTTACATTGCCCAGCTATTGGGAATCATCCTTAGGAATTTTCTTCATTGCTGTCTCCAAGTTTGTTTGATTTACCAATTGCTGCTAGTCAAAGAAGAAGAACAGAAAAGGATATGCCAGGATTGGGGAGGTGACTCAGCCGTTAAGACCACTCACTACTCTTATAGAGGGCCTAGGTTTGGTTACCAGCATCCACACAGTGGCTTACTGCCATCTGTATGTAAGTCCAGTTCCAGAGAATCTGAGACTATCTTCTGTCATCCTTGGACGATGGGACATTCAATTAAGCAAAACACGTATGCACATAGAAATAAATATTTTTTAAGAAAAATAAAAGAACCAGGCGATGGTGGTGCACACCTTTAATCCCAGCACTTGGGAGGCAGAGGCAGGTGGATCTCTGTGAGTTCAAGACCAGCCTGGTCTACAGAGCAAGTTCTGGGACAGCCAGGGATACACAGGGAAATCCTGTCTTGAAAAACAACCAACCAAACAAAAAATATATATACATTGAAAACACCACTGAGGAGTCTTTGTAAGGATCGTTTTATTGTCCTTCATGTCCCACCCTCTGGATGATTCTGTTATTTTAGGCAGCACTAGGACTCAAAGGCAGGCATTTATGTTTGCTAAGCATATACTATGCCCCTGACAACACAAGAAAAACACCAGGAATAAGAAAGGACCAAGTTTGCTGCTAAAGAGCCCAATCTATTAAGAAAACATACTAATTGTAAATATATTTGCACCTAATAACAAGCCTTTAAAGTGTATGAAGCAAAAACACTGAAACTAAAAGAATAGTCAAGTCTACAATTATATCTAAGATTTCAAAACCTACATCAATAATCTTTATTACATGTGTGTGTCTGTCTGTCTTTATGTCCATGTGTGTTTGCTTGTCTATCTGTCTATGTGTGTGTGTGTGTATTAGTTCTCTCCTTCTACCATATGGGTTCCGGGGATTGAACACAGTAATCAGGGTTGGCAGCAAGCACCTTTACCTACTGAGTCATCTTTTTTTTTTTTATTAAAGAAAGCATCAAGTATGTTGTTTTCACTGTAAATACTTGTAGTGGAATATGTTCATCTTTTTTATTTTTATTTTTTATATGCATTGATGTTTTTCCATGGGTGTTGGGTTATAGACAGTTGTGAGCTGCCATGTGGTTGCTGGGAATTGAACCCAGGTCCTCTGGAAGAGCAGTCAGTGCTCTTAACCACTAAGCCAACTCTCCAGCCCCTACTGAGTCATCTTAACCCAACCAATAATAGATATTTTCTTTCTTTCTTTCTTTTTTTGGTTTTGTTTTTGTTTTGTTTTTGTTTTGTTTTTTGAGACAGCGTTTCTCTGTAGCTTTGGAGCCTGTCCTGGAACTAGCTCTTGTAGACCAGGCTGGTCTCAAACTCACAGAGATCCACCTGCCTCTGCCTCCTGAGTGCTGGGATTAAAGGCATGTGCCACCACACCTGGCTTGGGTATGAAGTTTTTAAAAAAAAATCTCTTCTTGCCCTTTTAGCACCGTGGTGGTCAGCAGGAAAGGAGCGAGGAAGAAGGCAGTTGGCCCATTTGTAAAGTGAGACTGGTGTGGAAGCTCCAGCTGTGTCCAGCATTGAAAACACTAGAAAATATTAGTCACGGGGACTCAGGGAAGCACAACTGCATGTGATGGTCTCCAGGGTCCTGTGTTTGGAGTGAGCCTTGCTGATGTACAGAATGGCAAAGTTGCATTTAGAAAATTCAGGCTAATTACTGAGGATGCTCAGGACAAAAACTGAGGCAGTGGGTCACTGTGTAATCAGCAGCAAGCCTGATTACCTCAGTTCAATCCCAGGGATATCTAGATAGATAGATAGATGGATACATGATAGATGATAGATGGATGGATGGATGGATGGATGGATGGATGGATGGATGGATGGATAGATTAGACAGACAGACATTCATGTTGGAGAGAGAGCTCATGGTTAAGAACACTTGTTGGTCTTGCAGAGGACCCAGGGGGTTTGTTTTTCAGCACCCACATGGTGGCTCATGGCCATCTTTAACTCCAGTTCCAACGAATCTGACATCCTCTTCTGACCTCTGCAGGTACAAGGCATTAATGATACACATACATGCAAGCAAAACCTCACAGGTGAATCTAAAATTTTAAGTAATTTTAAAATAAAATAACTTCCTAGAGATCCTTTAGAAAACCCCAGAGAAAAAAATAAAAGCACAAGTTAAAGATAAAAAGTAACATAGTTTCAATGATAACAAAAAGTAACTTGGTTTCAGTGATAACAAAATTAACCTGGTTTGGTTTCAATGATAATGAAAAGTAACATAGTTTCAATGATAACAAAAGTAACATGGTTTCGGTTCCCATGATAATGAAAAGTAACATGGCTTCAAGGTATAAAGCACTGTGAGGTGTTCACACTTCTGAACCTAAAAATGGGTGTTGTGCTATTCTGCAATAATTATTTTGAATTATTGATTAATGAAATTGTTCCTGTTCTTTAAGGGAAAATCTCCCATATTCCAGCTACAGAATCATAGATATATATTTACAGCATTCATATGTAATTACAGGCTATAAAATTTCTTTTGTCTTTTTGTTCTTATAAAAAAGCTGGAGATGCATAATGTAAGGAAGAGCTAAAAGCTAACTACAAAAAAGAATTTAAGGTGTTGCTCAACTCACCCCACTCAATGACAAGTGTTTTGCACTTCATTTTCCACCTCCAAATCCTGAGAAGTATTTCCTGATAGCCTAACATCGCTCACTAAAAATAGCCCATGCTGTTATGGTGATGTAGTTCTCCCCCCTTCCTCCCCCGCCCCCCACACCGAACTTTACAGTCTGGCCCAGGAGCTTCCCAGCTCTATTAGAGGTCTCACTATATTGCCCAGTTTGTCCTCAACTATCTATAAATCCCAGGCTGGCCCAAATTTTCAATCCTCCTGCCTCTAACCTCTAAATGTGTGCCACTATGACCTCAAATTCACTAAGTAGCTGAAAATGACCTTGAACTCTTGACCCTCCTATTGCCAGCTCCAAGTTGCTGGAATTGCAAACACACCCCATTTAAAACTTGGCCCTACCTGGCGGTGGTGACACTCAGGAGGCAGAGGCAGGCGGATCTCTGTGAGTTCAAGGCCAGCCTGGTCTACAAGAGCTAGTTCCAGGGCAGCCAGGGCTGTGACACAGAGAAACCCTGTCCGGAAAAACCAAAAAAAGAAAAAAGAAAAAGAAAACTTGACCCTTCAGAGCCTTTCCATTCACTATGTGGTTTAGAGTATGAAGTGTATGTATTTGGCCCTTGTTCTTCTTTTTTAGTATTTATTTATTATGTATACAATATTCTGTCGGCATGTATGCCTGCAGGGCAGAAGAGTGCACGAGACATCATTACAGATGGTTGTGAGCCACCATGTGGTTGCTGGGAATTGAACTCAGGACCTTTGGAAGAGCAGGCAATGCTCTTAACCGTTGGGCCATCTCTCCAGCCCTTGTTCTTGTTTTCTAGTCCACAGTATGATTTATGATAAGAAAACTGAGCACAGCTTTAGTACCTTTCTCTGGTACACACAGGTTCTGAAACATGAAATCTCTTACATGCTAAATATTTTTTTTTTCTGTAATGACAGCATAATTTATGTCTGGAGGCTTGGGGTGGGAAGCCTAAGTAGCCACGGAAAACAACCACGTTATTAGAGGGTTAGCAATTCCAGTTCACCTTCAAACTTCAGATAAGGTCAATGATGAAATCAATCACGTTTAAGTAAGGAAGTCTGTCTTCTCAAGAATATTCTCTGAAGGTGAGGGCCTAGGCAAATCTAACCCCTTCTAAGGTCCCAACAATAAACTTCATTTTGATGCTACCAAAGACCCCTACTCAGGGAACCAACGACTTCATTGAGAGTACTTACTTGTGGGGTTACTGACTACAGCATGAGGTCCCTAAAGCAGCTGCACTGCAAAGCAGTCACCCAGCACGGGATGAAAGCTTTCTAATCATGGTCACATAGGTGCGCTCCCCTCCCTACTCTCTCTGACTTTCTCTAGCCTTGCCCTGAGGCAGAATTGCTTACAACTCTTTGGAGGAGGGTGTCCTGCCTCTCCTCACACCTGCCTTCTGGAAGTCAGCAGTCACAAGCCCAGCAGGCTGAACAAAGATGGTAGGTGTTTGTCTCAGAGAACAGCGGGGGGAACAACAACTCCATCAACAAAGACCTGAAGAGTTTCTGGTCGTACAGGTAGGTCTTTGGAAGGGCACAGGCAGGAGAGACAGAGAAGCCAGTATTTCCATATTGAATAAGAAATTCATCTTCTTGGCTGGGCGGTGGTGGCCTTTAATCTCAGCCCTCGGGAGGCAGAAGCAGGAGGATCTCTGTGAGTTCGAGGCCAGCCTGGTCTACAAGAGTTACTTCCAAATGAAGGAACTAGAAAGCATTATTTTGAGTGAGGTAACCCAGACACAGAAAGACAATTATCACATGTACTCACTCATAGGTGGTTTTTAAACAGAAAGCAAAGAAAACCAGCCTACAAACCACAATCCCAGAGAACCTAGACAACAATATGGACACTAAGAGAGACTTACATAGATCTAATCTACATGGGAAGTAGAAAGTATAAAAAGACAAGATCTCCTGAGTAAATTGGGAGCATAGGGATTGGAATGCTGCTGGACCTGAGTTTAAAGTTAGTGAAGTAACAAGAAACATGCATAAAACAAGATTTCATACTGGTTGATGAAAACGTGACCAGAAGCCAAGTGTGGCAGTACATGCCTGTAATCCCAGCACTGACATCGATGTGAGGTGAGTTTGAGGCCAGCCTTGATCACCAAGCAAAACTTTTTTGCAGAATGTATGCGTGTGCGCGCACGCTTGTGTGAAATCAGACACTCGACTTTCCTCATAATTCACCAATTCAGCATCCTGGCATGTTTATACAATTTAACTACTGCAGAGAAAGAGAATCAACTACACACTGAAAGTAAAGTATTTCTCAAAATTAACACAAGGGA
Organism: Ondatra zibethicus; assembly: GCA_004026605.1. Taxonomy (NCBI): domain Eukaryota; kingdom Metazoa; phylum Chordata; class Mammalia; order Rodentia; family Cricetidae; genus Ondatra; species Ondatra zibethicus. The sequence goes on from PVIU01015062.1 coordinate 19,662, forward strand.
AAAAAAAAAAAAGAAACAAAAACCCAAAACTTCCCAAGAAACTACTACACAGCTGTACTAAACAATCTCCTCAAGCAGCGACCCTGGCTCCCGGTGCCCTCTGCCTTTGGCCTCGCTCTCCTTCTTGTGACTTCCTATGATTTCCAAGAACCCCCGACTCCTACGCTAGATCTCACAGACACGGATAATGAACACACTAATGTACGTACAAGTGGGTTCTCCTGTTACATCCTAAATTTATCTGTAAGCCCCACCTGCCCAAAGACAGGTAACGTTCAGGGATTCTGGGAGTTGTAGTTCTTTACCAGCCTGGTCTACAAGAGCTCGTTCCAGGACAGGCTCCAAAGCTACAGAGAAACACTGCCTCGGAAAAACCAGGAAAAAAAAAAAAAAAAAAAAAGCAAAAGCTCATGAGAAAGTTGGGTGGCCTATGGGTTTTGACCGTAAAAGTCCCCGCGCCCACAGGTATCTCAGGGCCACTCAGCTGGAAAGTTCCAGGGAGTGGTCCTGACCAAGGTCCATAGTGGTCAGTATTTAAACTTTAGTAAAAGCGTCTTTTAAATATGGCCCGAAAATGGTGGAACCAGTTTTACTCCGGCGAATCGCAGGATCAACACTCTTAAGATGTATTCCCACAAACTTAATTTATAAAATCCTGAAGTCCGCAGTTCTACAGAAACCCACAGAACAGTATTTCCTCAACGTCTATCTGCCTTTTGGATCTGCCCGAGCACGTGAAAAACACACCAAGTCTCCAGCAGCGCCAGCTCAGAGGTCTTAATATTGAGACGCCCGTCACTAGCGTTCTGCTCCTTTAAGAGGCGGTCCGGAGTGTTGCCCTACGCGGAAACGGCTTCCCGCGCACGCTCTGCGCATGCCCGGAGTCGCGCGGTCGAAGGACTTGCCCCAGAAGGCAAGATGGCGACCCAGCCTACGGCGAAGCGCTCCTCCCAGCATGCCTAGCGGCCGGGCCGGAGCCGAGGCAGAGTGATGGGGATCCCGCGGGACCCTGCGAGTGGCCGGGGCTGAGGCGCAGCCGCAGGCCTGGGCATTGGACGCTCGCTCTTGAGCCGAAATGGAGACGTGGCGCTGTGTGCGGAGGGGCTACGGCCGCTGTGTGGTGGGGCGAGGCCGGTCAGTCGTGGCGGGAGGGAGGAGGAAGGGGCGGGCGGCCCGGGGCGGAGCGCGGGAGGGAGGGAGGAAGGCGGAGGAAGAGGGTCCGCGGCGGGGACGCGCCTGGCGGCGCCGAGGGAGAGGTAACGCGCGGGCGGTTGGCCGCGCGGGCGGCGGCCTCCGGGGTCCGGCTGGCCTCGCGCGGCCCCCACGCTCGCCGCCACCCGCGCGCGAGGCCCGGCCTGGAGGGAGGGCCGAGCGCCCCGGGGTGGCTGGGCCAGCGCCCTCTGCTCGCAGACTTCGGTCAGGCGGAGGCCAACTTTGCGGGGCACCCTCAAGTTCTCACTCCATCCTGGGTTATTTTTCTTGAAGTTCATTCATTGAGAGTCGGGCGCGATGGCTCACTCCTGTAATCTCAAAACCCAGGAGGCTGAGGCAGGAGGATAGCTGTGAATTTGAGGGTGGCCGGGATTAGACTGAAACTCCGCCTCCCCCCCCCAAAAAAAACTTGGAATTTTAAAGCGCCACAGTACATACTGCCTCTATTAATGTCACCCCAAATAGTGCCCGCAGAATCTTAGATTTGATGCCCTGGTTGTGATTTTCTCTAATAAACTTTAAAGACTTAGATGTTAAGATTCCAAAGGTTTGTGTAACCTTTCAAACTGTCTGGTGTGCCACGCGTGGGAAATAGCACGGCATCATTACATAAGCCGTTGGGATCCGCTAACTCCGTTATGCCTGGTTCCTATGGCAGTTGTGCGTGCCAGGCATCGTGCTAGGTAGTCCGTTGGGTAGAGCCGGGGCTTAAGGTGAATGGAGAGGAAGCTTGCAGCAGGAGGATTAAGAGTTCAAGGCCAGCTTGTCCTGCCTGAGACTCTGTCTCAGAAGAAAAAAAATTGTTTTCGTTTCTTGTTTTTTGCAAGAGACAACAAGGTTTCTCTGTAACCCTGGCTGTCCTGGAACTCTGTTGACCAGGCTGGTCTTGAACTCAGAGATCCACCTGCCTCTGCCACCTGAGTGCTGGGATTGAAGGTGTGTGTCACCATGCCTGGCTCAAAAAAGTTCTTTTTGAATTTTCAAAATAAAAAGGTTCAGGTGCTGAGATCCCTATGAATGACTTTGATAGTCAGTGCCCATGCTGTGCCTTTAAATATTTACAGTCATTTTGGTTTAGAGAGCAGTTCGAGATATAAGTTTCAAATATATAATCAAAGCTAAATAGTTTTAAATAGCATTGATAAGGAAATGCAACTTCTGCAAACTCCCACTAGCAATAGTAGATGTTGACACAGGAACCCAAGGGAATGGAGTTCTCTGAGTCCCAGCCAGAGGATGCAGCAAGAAGTCAAGTTCAGTGCTTTTTGAGAACTTGAGAGCAGCATGTCTATTAAACAGAAGCTTGGTGAACTGGGAAGATGGCTCAGTTGGTTAAGTGCTTGCTGTCCAGCACAAGGGCCTGAGTTGGAACCCCTAGCAACCATGTAAAAAGTGGGAGTGGTATCACCTGTTCTAACCCCAGTGTTGGGGAGGTAGGAGCAGGAGGCTCCCAGAGCTTGCCAATCTGCTAGTCTAGACAACTCAATAGTTCCAGCTCCCAAGTTCAGGGGAAGATCTTGTCTCAGAATCCAAGGTCAAGAACAATAGAGGAAGACACCTGCCATGAATCTCTGGCTGTGCACACACAAGCACATGCAACTTCATACATAGGAAACAGTCTTATCGTACTTTGCTAAAATTGATGCCATCGAGTTTGGGTATAGATGGATTCCTGGTAAATAAATAGTCCTTATGCTCTTTAATTTCCCCCCCGGGGCTGTGTGCTTAAGACCGAGGAAAAGATGGAAAAGCGTGTTCTCCACCCATTCGTTAGTAAGGGAAGTAAGTAGATTCATCAAGTCAGAACCCTTTCACGGATTTTAGATTTTAGCTTTACCAGTATTTGGGAAGAATTTAACTTTGGTATAAAAATACTATTCCAAAACATGTTTTTACTCTAAACTCAAGTTGGAAGGAGACATGCTTTTTCTTACATTCTAATATGTGTGTCATATTGAACTGTTAGGTTTGTTATGGGTTTGTCTGTTGAGTTTTTGAAATCTAAACACTAGTTTTTTAGTGAACTAACTTCTCGGTTGGATTGTAGATGAACTTTTTGGGGTGTCTGTGGTATCTGGTGTTTTCTTGTTGAGTATTTAGAATACCACCTTGGATGTTTTGGGGAGAACTTTGAGGTATTGGTGCTGATAGTTAAACATGAGTGCTTTCCTCTTCTTTTTTTTTTTAAAATATTTATTTATTGTGTATACAATATTCTGTCTGCATGTATGCCTGTAGGCCAGAAGAGGGCACCAGACCTCATTACAGATGGTTGTGAGCCACCCTGTGGTTGCTGGGAATTGAACTCAGGACCTTAGGAAGAGCAGACAATGCTCTTAACTGCTGAGCCATCTCTCCAGCCCTCCTCTTCATTCTTACATGCACTTTTGTCTCTGGGATGACGTCAGATCCCCTGGAACTGGAGTTAAGATAGTTGTGAGCTGCCATGTGGGTGCTGGGAATTGAACCCAGGTCTTCTGGAAGAGCAGCCAGTGCTCTAACTGCTGAGCTATCTCTCTAGCCCAAAGTTGGTTTTGGTTTTGGGTTTGGTTGGTTGGTTGGTTTTTTAAGTTTTGCTTTTGTTTTTTGGTTTTTTTTTGGGGGGGGGGGTGTTGAGACAGAGTTTCTCTGTGTAGCCCTGGCTGTCCTGGAACTCACTTTGTAGACCAGGCTGGCCTCAAGCTCAGAAATCCACATGCCTTTGCCTCCGCAGTGCTGGGATTAAAGGTGTGTGTCATTAGTCATTGGCCATTCTTCACAGATTTAGAAGTAAATTTAAATATGAGATGACATCTTACCTGTAGAAAATAGATTTGGATTTTATGTACTATAGCTGAACAAAAAGTGGTACCTCAAAGAGTGTCTTTATTTCTTCCAGGTACTCCATGTTTCCCTATCCTCTGAAGGGTTGGGGTCGAGACTGGACCACACCGTGGGAAGGTCTGCAGAGGTATTGCTGGAACAGACACCTTTCTAGCTGTCTGAGGTGGCCTGGACACTACTCACGTGCGCCTTACCCATACTTCAGCAGCAGGCATTTCTCACTGAACTGGAGGCCACCTCTTCTGCTTGACTCTGGAACTCAGTGTCAGTACTATAATTGGAGATCTGACCATCTGCACAACACATCCTTGTTCCATCTCTCCAGTTACGTCATGAGCTCTGACAGAGATGAGCCCTCATCCAAACGAAGAAAACGCCATGGTAAAGGAGATGTTTATCTTGTTAAAGGGACAGACAGAAGGATAGGCTAAGTTGAAGCCATCATATCTAACCCTGAAGCCATCTTCCATATCTTAGAGTTGTGCTTATTTTTAACCAGAAGTGACTGTGTTAGGGATGGTGTTTTTATCTTCAACTGTGTCTCTTTCTATGCATGTAGAAAAGAACTATAAGACTATATCAGTATATATGAGTAGCCCATATAAGTAGGTTTATATAGTTTATGTAGGTACTTAAGTAAGTAGGCTATATAAGAATATAAAGGTAGAAAATGACTCTGCTGATTGAGTACAGTAGAAAACGGAAGTAGATAAAGACACAAAGTCTAAGGGCAGTTTTCACATCCAGCAGTTTTTGAAGTCTTGGCTGACTTAGAGATTAAATTGGCAGTGGAAGTCGCTGATCTAAAAACATTTAATTTTGTGATTTCACTTTAATAGTAACTTTATATAATATAAACGATTTTATTAGAAATAATCATAAGTAGAATGTTAAAGGATAAGATTTTAGCTTGTTAAATTTGTGTTTCCCAAATTAGAGTCTATAAATAGGTTACAAACGTATTTTTCTTCTTTTTTTTCAGTGGTAGGGATTGAACCCAGCACCTTGTACTTGAATCTGCCACTGAGCTAAATGCCCAGTCCTAGAGAGACTCAAGAGAGAGTCAGAATTATTACCTTTTAGAAAATGAACCCTTAAAAACTATATTGATTCCGTCTACTTTTCTCGTGCTGTTTTACTCGTAGACAACTCATGCACTCCCGCCCCTCTCACCCCAGTGTATAAGAACTCGGATTGCCTTTCTTACTGAACTTTAGAGGAGGCTGTGTGGTGTAGGGAGCTGCAGCAGAGGTGGAAGAACTGAACGGGAGCTCCTGAGCCCTTAGGGTTCAGGCTCCTTGTTCTTCGTTACCAGAAAGTTCTCTGGAGAATTCACCTGGGTCCCAAGGCAGAAATGATCACTTGCTACAGTTACAAAGAGCTAGTTCAAATAAATACACATGTAAGCAGACGCTAAGTCCTTGGCCATGGAAATCTGTGTGTGTAATATGTAACTGTAAGTAGTCCTATGTAGACGTTGAGACCAGGCCCTCAGAAAGACCCGCTGTGCATTTATGTGTTTGCTGTTCATCAGGCCAGCTCACGCTTCTCTCTTGCAACTGCAACCTTTAGTAATGCCGTGCACTCCCAGATGGCATCCTGGCGTGCAGCGTAAGCATGGTGAAGTTAGGAAGCACTCCCTGCCCTCATGTGTGCCCTGCCACTGTGCCAGGAGCTTGGAAAGGCCACCTAAAACTCCTTGGTTTTCTAGTGTAATAAATGACACCTATTTTGAATGTCCGTTCAGGAAAAAGTGAGGTCGACATGCCTACCATACTATTGGCTTCATAGTGACTACTCAGAAAATTGTGGTGGTGGTGTTTCCCAGAAATGGATGGGGAGTTACATTTATAACTGATAATCTCTGATTGCTATCTGACTTTTTATCTATCCATTCTTCCTAGGTGTTGAGAATAAGGAAAAGGCTCTTCATTAAGCCATATATGTGACTTCCGATATTTCACTAATACTTTACAATCAAGAGAACAGCATTACTAATTTGCCTATCACTTTAAACTATTTGAAGGATTTCTGTGACACAATTATGACTTTTTAATTAGGCGCCCCACTACCTGCTCATGCCCAGTACTTACTTTCTTTGACTCATCTCTCTTCTCTGCTGTGATCACCTTGTTCCTCCTGACATGGAAGGTATATAAGCTTTTGCAGTGTGAATTTGTTGTAACTATGTGATGGCCAGAGACTGTTCACCGTGTCAGTGGTTTGGAGGAAGTCCTCCGTGGAACCTAGCATTTGAACACACTTGCACCTGTTTAGTAAAAAAAAAAAAAAAATGTGGTCAGGATGAACTGTGTTTCCCCCTCAGCAAAGATTTGGTGTTCTTTGGACAGGAAAAGCAATGCCAAAAGGCTCCTTAACCTGTAGAAGTTCGAAAGCCACCACATTAATCAGGTATCCACTGGTCCTGGTTATTTAAAAAAAAAATTATAAAGTCGTTAATAATAATCTTGATGTATTTTTAGGTACACTCTGTACATATTTTATAAGAAACAGCGAATGAGTGTTCTAAACCATTTTTTTTATTTCATCACAGTAGTGACAGAGGATGGTGCTATGGTGGGGTGAAAGCTTAAACATCGCAAGATGGAGCCCTTAAAATGAAGACTTAAGTCTGTGCCAAGGGACACCCCCAGTTTGTGATTGGGGTCCTGTAACTGTCAGTGTATCTGTGGAGCTGATATTGTTACCCTTAATCTTAAGCCTTTGGGATGGGATTTTCCATGTTTGGTGCAGGATAGGGAAGAGTTAACTTCTTTTTGCTCATCCGGGCACGAGGCTGCTTTGGGAAGAATTCTGAATTGTCAAAAGATTTTTCTCTATTTTGATTTTGTTTCTTTCCCCTTTTTTCTAAGCCCTTCCCTTAGCATCTTCACACCATCAGCTCCCTCATCCCATCCAATTCTCACTAATGCCAATTATCCTCTATCTGGTCAAATGCTAATCCCTCCATGCAGCAGGTAGATACTTAGATACCGAGGAGAGTAACCTGCTGTAATGAATTCCCCATAATGTACTATATTGGCAGCTGATAGAGTGTATGAATATTCTGACTGTAAACACCTTGTCATTGTAGAAGACTATTTTAAAGCAGTATTTCCTTTTCACTCTGCATGTAAGTTAACTGTTCCCGTGTATTTCCTTTTTGATTTGGTTTGGTTTGGTTTTGGAGACAGGGACTCACACTGTAGCTTAGGTTGGCCTAAACTCTTGACAGTCCTCTTGCCTTGTCCTCCTGAGTGTTGGAATTACAGGGGAAAGCCTCATGCTCAGGCAACTCCAGTTAGAATTTTAGGCTTTGTAATCTGATGACATGAAAACCCGCATACAGGATAGAGGAAGCTAGTCTGTGGGTCAAGCTGTCGTTTACCCTCAGCTTGCTTGGCCAGCCACCTCCAGTCTGTTAGGTTTTCTCCTCATTGTTGAGTTTGTAGGTTAGCTAAATGTTCCTCTTTTTCTCATGGCTTCCATGACACTAAAGACATCCTCACTAATGTGACATAAGACATGGGATCAAAGATGAACGTACTTACTTTTTTTTTTGGCACTAGGCAGTGCACCCACTTGTCAGATAAATGCTCAACCACCAAGTAATTTCCAGCCCTTGTTTTTTTGTTTGTTTTTGTTTTATCTCACTACATGCAGCTCAACATAGCATGTTGGCCAGGCTAACCCTGAACTTTTGATCCTCCTATTTCAGCCTTTCAGGTGCTGGTACTGAATGCAGGCCTGGACATGAGTACATATGTACCACACACATGCACCCTGTGCCCCCGGGCCTGGATATGAGTGTGTGTGCACATATATGCATATGCACCCTCAGAAAATGATGATTTCTCAGTTGAGGAATATCTGTAATTACAGAATCTTTTCTTCTTTTTTTTTTTTTCTTTGAGACAGGGTTTCTCTGTAGTTTTAGAGCCTGTCCTGGATCTAGCTCTTGTAGACCAGGCTGGCCTCGAACTCACAGAGATCCTCCTGCCTCTGCCTCCCGAGTGCTGGGATTAAAGGCGTGTGCCACCACCGCCCAGCAGAATCTTGTATTTTCTTTTCCACTTTCATTGCTTTTTCAGAGAATACTGACCTATTAGTACATTCCTGGTGGTTGTATGCAAGGCTGATTAAGCAGCCTCTGCCGTTTGTCTAGCACATGCTGTAATGTCATGCTAACTTTTGTTGTGGTATTCCTATATGACAAGGATCCCAGTATATAACAGTTCATTTTGTTCATTCTGTCCGCACTTCCCCACTTAAACATTTTAGACACTAAACGTCGTTCCCACAGTTGTCATTCTATACAACCCTCCATTATGCATAAACCAGAACTCTGAACTAAGGTAACTGATGGTCTTGATATGGAATGAAATGTGCTGGGAGATCATCTCTGGAAAGCTAGCTCTGGTGGAATCTCTCACTGCAATAAAGAATGCTAAGCATGACTGATGGAAGCCTTCTTAATCAGAGACAAATGAGGAAGTGCAGCCTCCAGGAAGATATGCTAGTCTCAGTCAGCACATGGGTTTGATGCCTGGGCAGCCCACCTGAGCGCAGCCCACCTGAGCGCAGCCCACGTGGGGACTGTCGTGTTGCTCTCTCCAAGGGGAAACACTGTACTCATTAGCTGTGAGAGTTTAAGTGAGAGAGTTTTTGTGTACAGGAAACTGTTTGGTCTCCTTTTGATTACTTCTTTTATATTTTGTCCGATATATTTTAACAGGAACAATAAAAAGGAATTGGGAGTATTTATGTGGCCATAATAAAGAAAAAATGAAGGACGTAGAAGACAAGAATGCTGACTCCACATGTGAGGACAGTGAAGGAAAGTTTGACTTTTCAGTGATGTCTTACAATATCCTCTCCCAAGACTTACTGGAGGATAACTCGCACCTCTACAGACACTGCCGGCGTCCAGTGTTACACTGGAGTTTCCGGTTCCCCAATATCCTGAAAGAAATCAAACATTTTGATGCAGATGTAAGTGTGAAGCCATGTCAGACCTTTTATTCTAAGGGCCATGTGGTTGATTGTGCATTCCTGGCAGGGGAGGGGAGCTCTTGTTAGCCAGCTGTGGCTTCCTTGTCAGTGGTCACTGACAGAGTTAATCATCTAGCTCTTTTTTCTTTATGTGTACAGTGTTCTAACTGCATGTGTGCCTGCACACCAGAGGAGGGCGCCAGATCTCATTACAGATGGCTGTGAGCCACCATGTGGTTGCTGGGAATTGAACTCAGGACCTCTGGAAGAGCAGCCAGTGCTCTTAATCGCTGAGCTGTCTCTCCAGCCCCTCACCTAGCTTTTTATTATTATTATAAAATATAAGATCATTTTATTTTCCTCTTTGATTTTTACAATTCTATCAAATTTTCTGTGTTGATCTTTTCAAAATAATAATGCACTTTGTACAAATTTTTATGGCTTAAAAAATCTTTATCTGTGTATATTGTAACCTTTGGAAGTGAAAACTACGGAGCACTTTCCATACTACTTAGAACAGCACCATGCTGAAATCCTTAAGTTTCTTAAGTTGGACAAGGTAAGAGGTTTCATTATGACACTTACATATGTGTATAAAATACACCTTGAAGAATTTACATTTTAATGGAATCCCCATATAGTTCTTTTTTTTTTTTTTTGGTTTTTCAAGACAGGGTTTCTCTGTGGCTTTGGAGCCTGTCCTGGAACTAGCTCTGTAGTCTAGGCTGGTCTCAAACTCACAGAGATCCGCCTGCCTCTGCCGCCCGAGTGCTGCGATTAAAGGCGTGCGCCACCACCGCCCGGCCCCCATATAGTTCTTAAACACGGTGAAGTTTGAAAATGAGTAAATGTACACATCTGAAGTACAAATTTGTATTAAAGAAGTTTGACAGTAACAGGTAGTTTAGGATAGCTGAGTTTAAGTTGTGACATAAAAACTAAAAATGGTCCAAGAAAGCTTCTCTTAAAACTTTAGGGAGGATTGACACCCAGGTGGCACCTCGAGGCTGCACGCTTTTCAAGCAGAAGGTGAACTCGAAGCTCCTGTGGCTGATGCTTACCTGGTGATGCAGGAGTCTTGAGGATGCTGATGTTTCATTAACTAAGGCACACAGCTGGGGTCTGTCCTAAAGGACATGTCAACGTGCAACCACATGCACCTTTGAAACTGGTTTTGGTCCACTTCTCATTTTCCCATGCCTAAAAAGCCTTTAACTACAATCTCAATCAACTTCAGAAGAAATTTTAATTGAATTTAACTTCATCAAAATATGGCTATGGAAATTGAGTTTTCTTCACTTAGCTTTTCAAAAGAGCTGAAAGTTTTTAAGTACTGGTCAACTTTGAGAATCAGACAAAGCATTTTCAGCAAAAAATATTGGTCTTGAAATTTCAGTAATTTGTGCAAAAATTCATCTACATGATAAAATGATAGGTGGCATTTAGAGAATGCCAATGTTGTGCTTTTTTCATTTGAGGCAGGACCTCTCATAGCTTACACTGGCCTCAAAGTTTCTAGTAGCCTAGGATGACCTTGAATTCCTGGTTTTCCTGTCTCTACCTATCAAGTGCCAAGTGTAGGCATGCCCAGCTAAAGAGGCAGGGTTGTTTTGTTTTGGGCAGGAGGGATGCTGGAATGAAACCAACCTTAGGAAAGGACCCGCTGGGCTGGAGAGCTGGCTTCGTGGTTAAGAACACTGTCTCTTTTTCCAAAGGACCTTGTTTCAACTCCCAGCACGTACATGGCAACTCAGCCATCTGCATCTGCAGTTCTAGAGAATCTGACATCCTCTTCTGGCCTCTGTGGGCACTGCAGAAACACAGTGCACAGAAACTCAGGCAAAGCATTCCTAGCTAAAGTAAAAACAAACTCTCAAAAAAAAATCTTTTTAAAGAAAATATCTCAGCCAGATATGGTGACATATGTCTGTAACTTAGCACATGGCTGAGACAGAAGGACCACTCTGAGTTCAAGGCTGCTCTGGGTTAGATAGTAACACCTAAAAGCTTAGTCATGATGAACATGGAAAGTCAAGAAAAATAGCCTCACATATATACAGTACAAAACAGTTCTTTTAGGAAATAGACCATTCTGAATAATAAGAATGCTATCCCATGAGTGTAGGCCACAGTTTTGAGATAATTAGAAGATGTTTAGAAACATATTTCTTGTGATATAGAGTATTTGAGAGCAATGATTTTTTTCTTTCCTTTTTTTTTCCCCCCCTGTGTTTTTAAGGCAAGGTTTCTCTGTAGCTTTGGAACCTGTCCTAGAACTAGCTCTTGTAGACCAGCCTGGCCTCCAAGTCATAGAGGCCTGCCTCTGCCTCCCAGGTTCTGGGATTAAAGGTGTGCGCCCAGCAATAATTTTTTTCCAAAAAATTAAATAAAAATACTGGGGCAGTGGTGGCGAATACCTTTTATCCAAAGCATTTGGGAGGCAGAGGCAAGCAGATATCAGAGTTCAAGGCCAGCCTGGTCTACAGAGTGAGTTCCAGGACAGACCAGACCAGGCTACACAAAGAAACCTTTTCTTGAAAAAACAAACAAACAAAATAAGGAAGAACATTAATTTATTCTAAAAATAAGAAAAGGTATATATGTCACTTTGATTTCTAATCTGTCAGATTTAAATAAAATTTATATTTGCATCTGTGTGTTTTAATTTAAACCACTGTTTTCTTCAAGGTGCTTTGTCTGCAGGAAGTTCAAGAAGATCATTATGGAACAGAAATCAGGCCAAGTCTGGAATCACTGGGTACAATGGAACCTTTATTTACTTTTCCAGTCTTAATCTTTCAGAGTTTTACATTATTAAAATGTAATGTTTTAAACAAAAAATGCTATATAGCTTTTATTCATTCATATGTTTATTTATGTGTATTTGTCTTTCAAAACAGGGTTTCTCTGTGTAACAGCTGTTGCTGTCCAGGAACTCGCTTTGTAGACCAGCCTGGCCTCCAACTCTGAGATCCATCTGCCTCTGCCTCCTGAATGCTAGCATTAAAGGTATGTGCCTCCAGTGACCAGCTTTTTTTTCTTTTTTCCTTTTTTTTTTTTTAACTTTTTAAGATTTATTTATTTTTATGTATATAAGTTTTGCCTACATTCTTGATGTCCATGGGGATCAGAAAGGGGTGTCAGATGTCCTGGAGTTGCTACCATATGGGTACGGGAAAGCAAACCTGGGACCTCTGGAAAAGCAGCAAGTGTTCTTAACCACTGAGCCATCTCCCTAGCTCTAGGGATAACTTTTAGATTTATTATTTTATGTATGTGAATATTTTGTCTGCATGTATGTCTGTGTCTGTGTACCATGTGTGAGACCCAAGCCTGTGGAGACCAGAAAATGGCATTAGGTCCAATGGAATTACAAGCAGTCGTGAGCCACAATGTGGATACTAGAGCTAAACACAGGTCCTCTTTAAGAACAGCCAGTGTTCTTAACTGCTGAACCATCTCCAGTCCCTTTGGTATAACTTAATTTTGAAAATGTGATACCTATTCCCAAATGTCAAGCAAATATTGAGGCATTTCTGCTGGAAATTTCAACATTGATCTGATCTTAAAAGGGAAATGTTCCCAGGAGGACACTATCAGGGACCAGGCCTCCTACTTCACCAACAGAAGACGTTACCATGGCCTAGCAGATAAAAGATAAAGCTTTGTCTCACGAAGAAGCTTCTAGAATTTGATTTATATATAAGAAATAGGAAAAATGTGCCCACATGGCATTCATTTAGCAGGTTCTTTCTGAGTGCCTGCCTATACTTAGGCTGTTCTAGCAAGTGGACACAACACTGGTCTCAGCAGCCGGCCTCCTCCTTAGTGGGATGTGTGTAAGTGAACAGCATGCGAGGAACGCAGAATGATTGGACAATATGAAGTCTGAACAAAGATTTGGAGTGGGTGAGGGTCGAGCTGTACCTCGAGCATCCTAGCCAGCAGAGCTAGCACAGGAAAGGCTCTGATGTTGACATGGATTTGGGCAATATGTTCCACAGAGAGTGAGATGGGGAAAGGGACAAAAAGATCAGAATAAATTACTGTAAGGCTTTACTGTAATTGTTATGACTGAGTTGGAGGGTTGAGTCTGCTAATAAAGAAACCTACTAGGCATGCTGGTTTTGAGACAAGGTCTTGCTATATGACTCATGGTGGTTCAGACTCAATTCACCTGCCTCCTTCCAAATGCTTGGATTACAAGTGTGGGAGCCTGCTCCCTGCTTGGTGTTAGACGTAAAGTGTGTGGTGTGGTGGCCTCGTTGTAATCCCAGCACTAGGGATGCTGAGGCATTAGGATGAGGAGTTCAAGACCATTTGGACCTATATGGTGAGTCCCTGTCTCTGAAGACCCTTGGGCTGGAATTTAGATCCATGGCAGAGGGTCTGCCTAGCGTGTGTGAGGCACTGAGCTTGACCCCCAGCGCCTCTACTACTACCAAGAGAGAAAGAAAGAAACACTCTTAACCTAGCTGGGCCCATGGTCTCCCCTGACATCCCTGGCTCTAGACCTAAACTTTGTTTTTCGTTTGTTTGGTTGGTTGGTTTTGTTGTTACTTTTTGAGACAGGGTTTATGGGTGTCACTTTGGAGCCTGTCCTGGCACTTGCTTTGTAGACCAGGCTGGCCTTGAACTCACAGAGATCCGCCTGCCTCTGCCTCCTGAGTGCTGGGATTAAAGGTGTGTGCCACTGCCGCCTGGCTCCTAAACTTTGGTTTTAACACGTACTAGCATCCTGTTTTATAGAATATGCTTTGTCAAACATTGCTTTAAAATATTAAGAGGAATGTGTTTTGACATACAGTCTCTCTTTTCTAAATTCATTCCTTCTAGGTTATCACTGTGAATATAAGATGAAGACAGGAAGGAAACCTGATGGCTGTGCCATTTGCTTCAAACATGCCAAATTTTCACTCCTATCCGTGAACCCAGTAGAATTCTGCCGCCGTGACATTCCTCTGTTGGACAGAGACAACATTGGATTAGTATTACTTCTGCAGCCCAAGATCCCACGTGCTGCCTCTCCCTCCATCTGTGTAGCTAACACACATCTGCTGTATAACCCACGGCGAGGTGATATTAAGCTGACTCAATTGGCCATGCTGCTAGCAGAGATTTCTAGTGTGGCCCATCGGAAAGACGGCAGCTTCTGTCCCATCATCATGTGTGGTGACTTTAATTCTGTTCCTGGTTCTCCACTCTATAGTTTCATAAAGGAAGGAAAATTGAATTATGAAGGACTTGCAATTGGAAAGGCAAGTGCTCGCTTCATCTGGTAGGAAGTAGGCTTCTGCCCATCAGAATGAGGGGAAGGGTTATTGTTGGAGTAAGGATGGTCATTGTGTGGCTGTGTGAAAACCACTGGGCAGTCTGGTACATCACTGTGCTAAGATGGTATGGTTTCCTACAGTTACAAACACATGGCTCTGTTCACTTGGTTTGGTTTTGCCTTTCCACTTCTGGAAGCATTCTGTTTGAAGGAATTAGCTGCTAGACAGGAAGGTATTACAGGCAAAGATAACTTGAAAGCCCCTTTCACGGGGATAAGAGGAGTTCTGCATGCTAGACATGAGCAATATAGTTATTCAATAGTCATTGTATGAGCTTTCCTTTACATATGAATGTCTTTTCTTGCATAATGTGGAAATATATTTATTATTCAGCTTAGAATTATTTTTATTTGGCTTTGGATGATATTTCCAAGCTTCATTCTGCTTGTTTTAGATCATTTGGTTTTCAGTATTTTAACCAAAGTAAATCTTCCACCAAAAGGATTTTCAATGATAGTTTTAAATTTGGTTTGATCACAGCATTTGACACAATAGAAACTATATTACAGGCAGCAGAAAGGGAAGAGAGTGTTATGGGAAAGCTGTAGATATGTACATGTTCAAATGAGGAATACACACAAGAGAGAAACCTGTCATTTCCACGTAAATGACGAGTGATTTCTGAACTGTATTTGGATGGGCATTTGTAAGCAAGCCATCATTTATATAAAATGAAGGATATGCTTACCATTTCTGATTACTTTTAATAAGATATAAAACTTTAATTAGTTAAAATCTATTCATGTAAGATGCCTACTGAAATTCTGTGCAGGTATCTGGCCAGGAACAGTCTTCTCGGGGACAGAGAATCTTATCTATTCCAATTTGGCCCCCAGACCTGGGCATCTCCCAGAGCTGTGTGTATGAGACACAGCAGGTTACCAGAGCAGGAAAGACAGGTGAGTGTTTGCAGTACATTCTGGCCAGTTTCCGGGTGACAGTCTTCCCTGCGAAGACGGGCTCAAATTTCAAAGTTTCAGTATCTTGGGCATGAATGTGCATGTATATAAATATAAATAGCTATTTGCTTGTCTTTTGATTAATGCACTCCAGGTTTCCTTTTTAAGAGTTAAATTCCAGTGTTAATTGTTCATGAATAACTTGCATGTTGCCTTAGAATTGTCTTCATCCCCCCCCCCGATTCTGTAGACCATCAGAATGTAGACCATGGGATCAAACATGGAATCAGACATGTAAACTAGACATACCGTGACTCTGGATCTAGAGAAGGCCGTGATAGGACAAACTAGAACAAACAGTGTGCACACTTGATTGACCTGTTTCCCTTTGCTCTTTCAGACAGCGGTCTGACGGAGGCTGCGCTGGAGAAGACAGAGGTCGGAGTGTCGGCTGAAAAGTGAGTAACGCAAAAAAATTACCTCAGAAAACACTTGAGTACAAAATGAAGTTGATGCTGTTCATGCTGCAAAGACTTCCGGGTTTAAGACAGATACCCATGAATTCCAGATCTGACTGCTGTTTTGTAACTGAGAATCAGGCATCCCAGTTCCATTTCCCTACATGGGTTGTGAGGATTCGGGGAGCCAAAGCTTGGAAAGTGGTATTTCATGCTTGGCATGCTTAGGCAGTGTCTGGAAACACAGCACATGGGCCTGAACTGGCCTGGGGACCTCTGAAGTTTCCAGGAAAGTGTCTTCCTGATTTCAGTGGGTCCTTAGTCTTATCTTACTAACTAGATCTCAGCTCACAGACAAAATGACCCAAACAGCATGCCGTAGAGGTCCTTGTCATTTTTCTCTTGGACTGGTGAAAAACATCAGAAGAGAGAAGAAACCTGTATCATTTTAAAAAGAGCAGTGAATGTTTGGGCTATGTTAATATATCAAGATAGACCACATCTTGTCTCTCTAAGATTCTTAAGATGTTTATCTTAGATTGTAACTCAGATATTTTCAGCATTTAAATGTAGGGACCACATTAGCATATCTCCTTTAGTTTATTCTCATTCTTTTCACTTTTACTTTGTATGTGTTGTTTGAGGGGGAAAAAAGTCTTTTTTATGTATTTATTTTTAATTTTATATACATAGGTAGGTGTTTTGCCTACATCTATCTCTGTATGCAAGAATTAGATCCCCAGGAACAGGAGTTACAGACAGCTGTGAACTACCCTTTGTGTCCTCTGGGATTTGAACCCAGGTCCTCTGGAAGAGTAGCCAGTGTTCTTAATCGCTGAGCCATCTCTCCAGCCCCGAGAAAACATTTTCTTATAAGAAATAACCTAGTAAGGAAAGAAGCAGTTTTTAAAAAAGTGAATTAAACATTTCAAATATATCGAAAACTCAGTGGCCTAACAATTTATGGTTTTGAGTAATTAGATCTCTTACAAGGTTTTGCTGTGTAGCCCAGGCTAGCCTTGAGCTTTTGCCCTCCTTAGCCTCCAGGGAACTACAGTTATGCTCAGTGCTGCTGTGTCCATCCCAAACTCGAGCATTCTGTGGGGTCAGTGTGCTTATTACACACAGCATCGTCTCTAACTTGAAACACTGCAAGGTCGCAGCTTTAAGGACTTCTTAACATGCTTTTGTGTCTCAATTATGTAGCTCAGGCTAGCTCCAGCTTCCCACATGTGGGATAATAGACATTGCTCCACCTTTCACATTAGTGCTTGTGAATGCAAGTCCTTAGACATTAAAAGTTGGAAGTTAGGGGCTTGTAGTTTTATTTGCTTTTTGTTTTGTTTTTTGAAATAGAGTTTCTCTTGTGTAGCCCTCACACTTGCTCTGTAAACCAGATTGATGTCAAACTCAGAGATCCTCCTGCCTACTGGGATTAAAGGCATGAGCCACCACTGTCCGGCTAGGTAGGGGTTTTTTTTGTTTTGTTGTTGTTGTTTGAGACAGTTTCCCTGTAGTTTTGAAGCCTGTCCTAGAACTAGCTTTTGTAGACCATGCTGGCCTTGAACTCACAGAGATCTGCCTGCTTCTGCCACCTGAGTGCCGGTATTAAAGGTGTGCTCCACCACCGCCCAGCCAGGTAGGGTATTTTTAAGGAGTTAACCTGTGTTTATTGATTTAGGAGTTTACTAAAATCAAGGGCCACATTTTTTTAAATATATTATTTTATGTACATTGGTATTTGGCCTGCATTTGTGTCTGTGAGAGGCTGTTAGATCCCCTGGAACCAGAGGTACAGGCAGGTGTGAGCTGCTATGTGGGTGCTGGGAATTGAACCTGGGTCCTTTGGAAGAGCAGCCAGTGCTCTAACTGCTGAGCTACATTTTTATATGTCCCTAGCACCTACAGTGATGTATAGAATTTAATAGATGTTTGGTAAATGTTTGTTGAGTGAACTTAAAAATGTTCTAAAAAGTTTTTAGTTTGCCTTTATAGCATAAATAGCTCTTAAAATTCATGACATTAGAAAATGATCTTTAACCCTTTTGTCTGTGACATGACGTGTCTTTGTCTGTGACATGACGTGTCTTTGCAGCAGTAAACGTGAGCCGCTCTGGCAGCTGTCCTGAGAGCAGAACCATGTCAGGCCTGTGGCTTCTTTGCCAGCAGAGATCCAGAAGGTCCTGAATAGCCCTGCACACCGGTGCCCACTTAGAGCATCCTTAAAACCACAACCAAAACATGCACGCTGTTTAGGAGTGTATGCTCATTATTTAAATGGAGGTTCTCAAACATGTATAATTCTAAGATCTAATTAACACATTGATTCTTTAGCTCTTACCCCATTTGGCGTCATTTGCTGGGTTTTGTTGCCATTGGCTTACATCCCTGTGTCAGCAAAGGAGCCTGGCGTAGGATCTGGTTTGTTTAGTGATGCCCGCCTCACAGCTGTCTTAGCACTCAGGAGGCTGAGGCAGAAGTGTCGTGAGATGAAGCCTGGCTGTGTATAAGAGTGAGGCCAGCCTGAGCTGCAGAAACTCAAAAACAGAAGAGCCAGGTACGTGGCTTACACATATTAGATCAGTACTTTAGCAACTGAGACAGGAGGATTGCCACAAATTTGAGGCCAGCCTAAGGTAAAAGTAAGTTCCCCTCAAGCCTGGGCTATAATGTAGCCTTGTCTGGAAAACAAAATAAAAAGACTAAACAGTAATAAAAAGTATCCAGGTTTAGTCCAGGAATGGAGTAGAAAGGTAATTTAGATGAGGACTTTTCCTATGAAGATCCTGATGGATGCTGAGCCCCTCTCTCCTCTTCAGCGCGTCTTCACACCTCCAGCACCACTTCAGCTTGTCGTCTGTTTACTCTCACCACCTTCCTGACACTGGACTCCCAGAGGTGACCACCTGCCATTCCCAGAGCGCCATAACTGTTGATTATATTTTCTACTCTGCAGAAAAGGAGGACGCTGCTCAGGGTCCAGGTGAGGAATAGTGGAGCCCCAGCTCCTAGAATGCAGACGGGGAGAACCTTAGTTCTCCTTGGCACAGAGGTGAAGGTCTGGATGTAGAAGGGAGATGGGTAAACCACTGATGCAGCGGCACACGTCCTGACCGCCTACAGAGGACAAGGCAATAAAGCACCCCACAGCAAATCCTTACAGAGTGCCTTCTCAGGTGTCCTTCAGTGCCAGTCAGAGATCTGCTCTTCACAATAAATCCTGCCTTCCTGTGGCAGCACTGAGTCGATGGTTCATTAGGTTAGAAAGTCATGCTGCCTTCCCTGCAGGGCCAGGCTGTGCTGGGCATGCTGACCTGAGGGAGGGAGCTGGCCACTGTTTTCAGACATGGAAGGGGAGTACATGTCCAATGCAACTCAGCAGGAAGTCAGGCTGAATATGCCAACTGAAGGACTTAAAACAGAGCAGACATGAAGATAATTGGAAATCTGAAAACACTCGGGGAAACATCTGGAGTCCTAGACAAGGCAGACTCCCCACCCCCATTTCTGATGCTGCTTCTCCCTGGGTTAGTTCCTCCTGGGCATACCTTCTCAGTGACCTCAGTTCTGACTGAACCAACTACCCAGTGTAGCTGCTCTCAGTTCATACACTACAGTCTGGAAGCTGCCATGCCTACAGAGCTCACTAGGTGGCAGGAGAGTGCCAGGATCAGCAGCAGGTTATTTTCCATTTGAGGGGAGAATGAGTGGGCTCAAAGCATGTCACTTTATCCTGCAGTCACCTTGGCAGCTTGGCTCTAGGCAGTTAGAGTGGTTTGGTGGATCATTCTTAAGTGGTTCTCAATATCAAATTCCTTTGTTTTTCGAGACAGAGTTTCTCTGTATAGCCCTGGCGCTCCTAGAACTCTCTGTAGACCAGGCTGGCTTGAACTCCTGCCTGCCTCTGCCTCCTGAGTTCTGGAACTAAAGGAGTGCACCACCACCACCCCAGTGCACATTCTTAACATTTTATTGTATTAATCTTTCAAAGGTGTAAATTTCATAAATTGAAATAGAAAAGTTACCTAGCATAAATAGCATGAATCTGTGGATTAAGGATTATTAGTTATAACTTCACAAAACTTTCTACTCTAAAATCTTCCATATTAGTTTTCTGCTAAACTGTCTCACTGCTTAAAAACAAACAACCTTGCCTGCTTAATGACAGGTTCACTATATGTGCTTCTTCAACTAGGAGCTGAAGCTGCTTTGGTTGGTGGCTTGAAACTTCTAGCTAGATTGTCGCTTCTTACAGAGCAAGATCTGTGGACTGTAAATGGGCTTCCCAATGAACACAACTCCTCAGACCACCTGCCTCTGCTGGCTAAGTTCAGGCTGGAGCTCTGACTCAGTGCCCACTCGCACAGCTTCCTGTCTTCTCAAAGACTATAAGATACTGTTTGCATGATGTTCATTTTTGTGCTGTGGGGTTCTGAACTTGCTTGAGCACATTGGAAGAAACAAGTTTACAACAGCTTTTTAATGGAATATTTTTCTGACAACTGATGTCTAAATACTTTATTGTAAAAGATAGAAATAACTTTTAAGTCCTGGTAAAGTTAACAGCGTTTTTAAAATGTAGTTCCTGTCCTTGACCCTCCAGCTACGAACTTAGTGCTCTTCAGTACATCCGGTGGACTCTGGGACCAGCAGAGCTCAGGCGTTGCCTCTCATGGAGGTCTGCTTTCACTGGGAGAAGTCTGTGCTTGCTGAGAGCTAATCAGTTCTTAGTAGTCACTGGTCATTCAGTCACAGGTGTCCAACCACAGTAGCTCCTCCAGAGACTTGATGGTGCTCTTGAGTTGTACAGTATACTGACCCACTTCACTCCCATCCTGAGCTGTGGGATATGCCTACACTTTGTTGGGGAAATACTTGAGAAATGTAGGTCACTCTCATAAGAGGGCAAAGCTGTTAGCCAGCATGGCAGTACATACCTTACATCTTAGCATTTGGGAGGTGGAGGTAGGATTCGCATTTAAAGCCAACTTTAGCAACATAGCAAGTTGGAGGCCTGGGCTACATGAAACCCTGTCTTAAAAAACAAAAGCTGGATGGTGGTGGCCCACGCTTTTAATCCCAGCACTCGGGGGGCAGAGGCAGGCGGATCTAGTTCAAGCCCAGCCTGGTCTACAGACTGCGTTCCAGGACATCCAGGACTACACAGAAACCTGTATCAAAAAAAAAAAAAAAAAGAGAGAGGTTCAAGTGCTTTATCTAAGCCCACTCCTGTTCTGTACAGGGGTTGCCCCAAGGAGAGCAGTTGAGCCATGTGCAGCCATGCACGTGTGCAGTGTTAGCATCCAGGAGACAGGCAGGAGGAGCACTGCATGTTCAGGGTCAGCAGGGCTACACAGCAAGACCCTGACTCAAAGATAGACAAGAAGGTGGCAAACCCTGGCTTGTAACTGTGTCCCCCTGCACTTCCCTTTCTGTTTGGTGATAGTAGAAGACCCTTGGGTCATGAGTGACATTTTGTTGAACCCATTTTATATAAATTTTAGAAAATCAGTCTTTGGAAGGAAGTGGCAGCTCTACTCTTACTGTTGTTCACCTTCAGTGTGCAGAAGCCAGAGCGTAGGGAGGCACAGCCTAGGCCTGGGAGCTCCACCCTCCCCTCTTCCCAGACTGACTGTAGGCTGCGGTGTTGAGCTTTCCGGTACAGTGGTGCAGCCGTGCGCCACGGTGCTGACACTCTGGGTGAAGCCTCACAGCTTCTGATGAGCCCTGTAGCTATCCCTGTACAAGTGTCAATTAAACCTTTCAATGTAACTAGAAATTCCTTCTGCTTTCTAAGATAGTAGAATCAGATTACAGCCATTTTTACTAAGTCCTTATAGTGCAGTAAATTACAAGTGTTTTCTACAGCGATTTTTATTAATAGAATATTTTAAATTAGGCAGTAAGTCTTTGCAATTTAAATTTTTAAGTTATTTATTACAATTATTTTAGTCTACTAGATGACTGCCTCAGAGGTATAGAGATTGTAAAGACATGTCCACTGAGAACTGCAGTAACAAAAGGTCTCACCTTGGTTTTCATGGACAGTATTAACCATAGTGTCAAGATGCCCCCAGTTTTCAGTAGTGCTTTGAGGAGTGCTAAGGGTCCTGGTTAGAAGATATAATCATTATCAGATTATAGTAATAATTGTCCCTTTTTAATATGGGGAGTTGAGTGAATTAGTGTAAACATCATTGTTGGCAAACTAACATTCCTGAAAACCTCTGTAAAACGTTTTTATATCCTCATGAATATATTCTGAGTTTGGGCCCATTTCATGTACTTCACTTTGATACAATTAATCCATAAACTGCTGTTAGCTTATCAGTGTTCATCTGTGGCCACAGACACTTTTCACAAGCTTTTAAAGCTCCAATAAAAATGATCTATTTTCTCTACTCTTCTTGACAGAAAAGCTGGCAGCTCCTCTGGTGGGCCTTGTGTTTACCTGCCAAGCACAATCTGAACTGGCTGACTGCAGAAGTCAGATCTCAGTGTAAAGTGTGTACTATCCATGTGTGTGTGCACCATCTGATCTATCTTATAGAAGTCACATCTCACAGTCTAAAATGTATACTATCCATGTTTGTGTACGCATGTGTGTGTGTATTGCACAATCTGATCTGGCTGACTGCAGAAGTCAGATCTCAGTCTCAAGTGTATACAACCGTGTGTGTGTGTGTGTGTGTGTGTGTGTGTGTGTGTGTGTGTGTGTGTGTGTGTGTCTAGAGACCAGAGGTGAGTCTTGGGTGTTATTCCTCAGGAGCTGTCCACCTTTTATTTTTAAGACAGGGTCTCTCACTGACCTGGAACATGCCAAAGTAGGGTAAGCTGGCTGGCCAGCAAGGCTAAAACCCTCCTGTCTCTGCCTCCCTTGTGTGGGATTACATGTGGATACCTACCTGGCTTCTCATGTGGTCCTGGGCTCACACTCAGGTCTTCCTCTAACTGAGCCATCTCCCCAGCCTCCTGCTGGCTAAGTTTTAAATGCAAAGAGAAACTGTAGAGTGATGATAGTCTGGTTTTTACTGTACCTTTTGCCATCAAGACAATAGGAATGCTCAAAACCTATAAGGCATCAAGTCCTTTGTACTTTGTATCTATAAGCTATAATAAATTATTATATTTGCATATCTCTGTTGGACTTTGTGGTAAATGTGCTGAGCAGGAGAAGCTGGCCTGTCACCGTGAACTGTCCCAGTACCCATCTCAGCCTGTGTCAGTCAGGATGAAGGTAAGAGGCAAGTGATTGAAACACACCCAGACAAAGTAATGTTCAACAGAGCCCAAAAGAGGGATGTGAGAAATGTTCTACTCAGTAGAACAAGACAGCAACAAAACATCCAAAGTCCTCAGTTTCCAAAATGGTTTTTACTACAGTTCCATGCTGTGTCGCACACATGATGAGACAAACGCAAGCCTGAAGCATGCTCTCCTGGTGCTCCTTAGATACCGTCAGTCTCCGTGCACTTAGAAAAATACTCAGTCACGGCTCTTCTGAAATATAACAAGGTCTAAGAATAAACAATCTCAATTGAGTGTCAAAAAACTGTACAAGGTTGTACATTAAAGTCCAGCATACGAAAACCTTGTAGAGTAAGCTGAAGGTTGTGAAGGCCCTTACCCATGTCTGCTGAGGATACCCCATGAAATAGGTGACTCAAGGAAAGGGATATGCTCAAGATGCCAGTGTACAGAAAACACGTGGGATCACCTTTCACAGTCAACGGCGGGTCAGCCTGAGGCTCGTCGCTCAGCTCTGCACATCTTGCCACTGTGCACAGGATAAACTTGCTCCAATCGCCTCACACTTTTCCTCTCTGCCTTCTGAAACCACAGCCAGGCTGAGGAGACCTAAAACATGCTGGGTTCGTTTAATTAAACTGTTGCATTAGAATTTAGGTGTTTCGTGCCTTCCTTCTGTTTTTAGATGTTGATGTAACTACAGTCAGTAATTTGAATGGCAAAGAGCACTTTAAATGTTTCTGTGACAAATCTTGCTTTGGAAAATGAATCTAAAAATCAAAGTGGTTGTGGAAAAGATTAGATGACAGAGTGTCACACCCAGGGACAGCTGGGTGCTGTTCTTTGTCTTGCCAAGGATTACGGTTGTCCCACTGTCTGACCTTCTTGTGAGCTGTCCTTGAACAGGCAGCTGCAGGCACTTGGCCTAGCTGCTGAATTCTCATCAGTCCAGGTACCACATGGAGCAGGTTGGGGGATAAACAGTTGCGCGAAAGTGAAAGCGCTCTCCGGCTCCTCGGGACACTCCGATACACGCGGCCTTGAATCTGAGACTGGACAGCGTGGGAAGGCCTGTGGAGGACAGTGGTGCTCCCTTGGGTCCCGAGGTCAGACCAAAGCCTCCGAGTGCTCGCCCAGGTCCAGTAACTTATCTTGAACTCTGCTAACAGGATTCTTGAAAAAAGTGATTAAGTTCAGAATTTGAAGCTTACACTGTTTTAGTTTCCTGGTTCTGGTCTCTAGAGGACACTGAACTTTTCCAAGAAAACAATACTGGCTTAGGGGTGGAGCGAGTTTTTGTGCCCAGGGCTCTTGCCTCCCTTGTAGCCCTAGGTTTTTCTGCTGAAGACTCAGCGAATGGTCGGTTAACAGGTTTGTCGGTCACAGCCAGAGGAGCATATGCCGAGAGCTCTCGGGATGAGCTGGGCTTTCTGCACAGTGGCTGCTGGCTGCACTAAGATACGTGACCTAAAGCTGGACGCCAGACGCCTTCAGAAGTCACACTGCAGTGGCCACAGGCAGGCTTGCTCTGCTTCAGGACCTGAGGCACAGTGCTGGGCTGGACCTTTTCCTTTAAGACAGGCCTGCTTCTTGAGAGTTCACGGTTTTCCCCAGCACCTCCTTATGCCATGAAGTGGATGATGGAAATAGTCCATCATCACATTTGCCTTAATGTAAGACAGCAGAGAGCACATTAACAACGGTGAGACCCTCAGAACCAAGGCTGACCAAACATGAGCGAAAGGTTAGCCCCCCAGTGTCTATCCTTTGAGCACCTTTCTGCCTGAGGACATCTCGGCACTGCTGGATTTTGGTGAGTGCGTGGCCTCTTGTGCTTTTTGCTGGATTTGGAAAAGCTTAAATGTTAGCAACGGACATGGACTGGCTTGCTTGTTTTGAAAGAGGGAAGCCTGCTGTCAGCAGATGCTTTAAGTGACTCCAAGATCCTAATGTGTTGTCCCTTATTGCCAGAATTGCAGTGCTTTTTGCTAAAGCATTTTTGCATATGACACCTTAAATCTCGTCTCGTGTGTGTACCAGAAAAAAAACAACAAACCCTCCAAACCATCCAGATCCCTATAAGAAACTCTAGGAAAACAATACAAATAGAATATAAAAAACTCATTACAATTGCATATCTGGTGCCAAAATGTTGAGGTAATATCAACTGCTTAAAAAACCCACCATCTTTGCTTGTTATTGCTGAGAAGACGGTAACACTGGCTGGGTTACAGAGTGGAGAGAACTCCAGAAGTTTACTACAGCTGAGGCATAATGTTCAAAGCAAGCGGAGCAGTTGGCAAATGGAAAAATAGAAAACTCCAATGTTGTCCTTGAGGTCCTGAGGGAGACAGTCAACCAAGGGGCCTGTCCATCACTTAGCCCAGTCATGCCTGCTGCCCACAGCATTTTTCAAGGCTCACCATGTCCACCCACTCAGATTCTGTTCCCAGGGAAGTCCTTCAAGATCAAAGCCGCACAGGTTCCTCATGGACAGTCACAGGTCCCAAAGCTGCTGCGTGAAGTGCAGAAAAGAGCACCATAGAAGCCTAGCCAGCCTGGCCTGGCTAGATCCGGATCTGATAGCCCACTTCATTCAGGGTGCTGAGGTCAGCCACCTTCTTCTCGGGTAGAGCAGGCCTAAGGGTAAAGGCAGAAGGACGATGGGGCAGGACCGACACACAGGAGTGAAGCTTTTCAAAAGGGCCTGATATCCGCCTGTTCCCCACACCCACACTCCAGCCTCGGCCCCCAGTTCTTGTATTTGATGGATTCTGAGAGGTTTTGAGGAGTTCTAAAGGCTTTCAGTGAAGAAATTTTAAAAATCTGGTATCAAATAAGCTTGAATTCAATCGCACTAACTTTTTAAAATTAAAACTTACTTAAAAAAAAACTTGCCAATACACATGGCAAAATTAACCAGGCTCTACTTTTTTTAGATAGGTTTTCACTAGGTTTCCCAGGGTAGCCTTGACGTTTCCGATGGGTGCCCAGCACCATGCCTGGAGCCCCATGCCTCGTAGAGCCACATGCACGACTAGACTAAGCCAAAGTTCTTTGGCAGCAGAGAGACAGGTCACAAGGGGACTTGGGTTTTGGTGGACATTCCCAGTCCTTGAGAGATGCTTCTACTCTGGGCTTGAATGTGTAAAATCAAGGTGCATTGCCATTGTGTTGGCCCATGCCTTTAATCCCAGCGCTTGGGAGGCAGAGACAGGTGGATCTCTGAGTTTGAGGCCAGCCTAGTCTACAGAGTTAGTTCCAGGACAGCCAGAGCTACACAGAACAACCCTTTCTTTAAATAAAACAATAAAAATAAAGGATTCAAAGGTATATCTTTCAGAATTCACCTGAAACCACACGCCATGGCAGAAAATCACTCAGTGACAAAGCGTCTTTGCCAGGAAACCCCTAAAGCACCTGGCAGTAAAACTCCTAGACGCTAACATTGAGTGTCAGGGAAATCATTTAGGGTACTGGCAGCTTTCCAGGATGACACTGTATGCAAGCATTCTGACAGCTTCCATTTTCTGATGAACCCCTTGTCACCTTGGGTGGATGGGACTGAGACTGAGTGGGATTTAGGAGCCACTTCAGGCTCTCCCGCCTCCCTAAGAGCATCGAAGAGGTTGACAAAGGTGGCAGTGCAACCTCGACCTGAAGGACTAAGAACGTCCTTGAGCCTTTGAGAGATTTTCTCCTAGCAAGTCGTTTCTTCTCTGCAGGAAGGTAGCCCAGCTCACCCAACTAAACTGAGCAGCAAACTCCATCAGCTAGGCTCTCTGAGAAGGGCTTGACCATCCCAAATCATTCTCCTGTCAGGTGCACGCCACCAAACCTGCCCCTACTCCCCTCTCACTTCATATTTGAGATGAAGTTTCTATGAGTTACCAGGCAGTCCCTGAATGTGGAATCCTCCTGCCTTTGCCTCTCAAGTAGCCACTAAGAGATTCCAACATCTTGACTGATGATCATTCTCTCTGAAACAACTTCACGGTGATCAAGAACCCTCCTGACTTTCAACCTGACCAGACTAAATCACCTGTGTCCACACATTTCTTCATGTCTCTTCTCATGGTTCCAGAGACACCCACAATGATAAACACAGGAGAAATGGAAACGTATGTATGCAGATTTCACCCAACTATGCCCATGAGCTCCAGGCCTTCCAGGTCCAGTCACGCCCTGGAGGTCAGCTAACTTTAAACAACCACTGCCTCCAGTCCCCACCTGGGCCTCGTGGGTTCATAACTAAGAGGAACAATGTTGCTCAAGAAAGAGAAAGGGAAGAAAAGAAACATGGCAGAAAGAGGACAATGACCAGGTAAAGAGGAGTCACGTGGGGACAGAAAGGTTTGCTCTGGCCTTTGGGGAAGCTGACCTCAGTGAAGACGAGATCTGCCTTTCTTTTTTCCCCCTTTGTGTACAGTGTGCGCTGTATGTGGAGGCCAGCCGCTGACCTGGTGTGCTCCTCAATTACTTCTCCCCTTGATCTATTTTTATTTTGACTCAAGTATTAGGAATCTGAACTCAGGATTCATGCTTGTGTGTATGACACTCGACCATATCTCCAGCCCTTTTTCTTTTCTAGAGATTACCGCAATATATAGTCTAGGCTGGTCTTGAACTTGAGGACACAAGTGATCTTGGCTCCCACCACTCAAGAACCTGGGACAACTAACTGATGAATCACCATGTCAGGCTCCCCTGACTTCTAACTTGCTCTTCTAGAGCTGGCCCACTCACAAGTCACTGGGGATACCCCTCCCAAAAGAGCCAGAAGGGAGCCCCAGAGTTGGGAAGGGGTTGGTTTAAGATGACAGGGACTTTGAAACAGAGCCCAATTTCCACCCCCAGTTCTCTTTAAGAACCCCTGGGGGGTGGAGTTAAGAGGGAAATGTGACCTTTCTGTGTAGAAGGCACTTCCAGCATGTGGAGGGGGAATACCAGCAAGATGGCTCAGGAGGAAAAGGCACTTGTCACTACACATGATAACCTAAATTCTACGCACAGGACCCACACGGTGGAAGGTATGAACCCAAAAGTTGTTCTCTGCCCTTCACGTATATATGTTCTGGCAAATAAATGTAATGAGAAGAAGACCGAAACACTCAGAGGGGAGCAGAGAGGAAGAAGCTGCTGGGGGAGGGGACTGATCTTAACTGAGGTTGGTGAAGTCACTCTTACCCCCTACTCAGCAGACTCTGTCAGCCCAGTGGCACAGACACCCTGCAGGGATTATTTGTGCAAAGACAAAGAGGAATGCAGAGCTGGCACTGGCTCCAGCCATGAGAGGAGTGGCATGAGCCACCAAAACTATCCACGGGCCCCAGCTGACGCCCGCCCGCCCGTTGTGGTTACTTTCCACTTTGAGCACACAGTGTATTTAGAAATGACTCGCTGGCCTTAGGTAAAGCTGAAATAGCACTGCAGTCAAATCCAAGAGCCCTTCCTGATGCTCACCAGCTCAGTGAGAGCACAGGGTCTGTGAAGTCATTGGGGCATGGTCAAACTTGTCCCTTTTAAAATAGCTAGCTGGACCAAGCCTGCATGGAGAAAGCTATGGGCAAGAGAGAAGATCCTCTTGTGGACATAGGTCTGGAAGCCAGGGGTGCTGGTCTAGCCTGTGGCTATGGCAGACGCACAACTCAGCAGCGGGAGGGTGGGCTCAGAGTTTCCGTGGTTCCCCTCCTCTCTAGTCTTTGGCTTCCATCCTCCCCCACCTTTCTCTTGCAGGGCAGCACCAGCCCTTCCCCAATCCTGCCCCTCAGAAGTCAGGTCTGAGAGGAGCTGGGCAAAGGCTCTCCCTCCTCACTCACCTTGGTCCGCTTTAAATGGAAGCCTCCAGAGCTGCCCTTTCGAGGCTCCTCCCAGCCTCCAAATGCAGACAAAGCCAAGTGGCCAGGATCTCTGATGCCGAGAAGAGCCATGACCTTATGAGGCCTATGCCTGTGAAACTGTCCTCAGTCACCCACAGGTGCAGGGCTCATGATGACCACGCTCCTCCAAGGCCACCTGGCCTAGCTGTGGATCCCTCCCGATCGTACCCCACTGGGAAGTATTAATAAAGGGCTCCTGGGAATCTGCTCATCCTGGGAGGAGAGGCCATGGCTATGGGTGTAAATCTAGGGGCCTTGGGAGCTGGGTACAGCCACCCCACCTTTTCTTTGATACGTTTATAATATATTGGCCTGGAACTGCCTCCCGGGGGCTGAGACAGACCTGGGGGGGGGTCATTGGTAGGATGATGACGGAAAACACCTGGGGACTCATTCCCGCCTGGTCTTTGCATTCTCAGGCCACTGTAGTGTGTCAGGAGGGGTAAGGATAAGTGGGGCCCTGGCACCCAGTGGCTTCACACTCACAGCCATAGCTGTCTAACTGCTGTCTTCCTTGGGTGCAGGTGAAGGTGCCGGCGTGGCCGCTTGCCTTGGCTGCATGACAAAGTAGTAGAGATTAGGGTCTGGGGCAAGGAAAGTCGGAGTGGATCAGTGGGCACCCCAAGGGCTGAAATGCATGAGGCCAGCTAAGGTAGGCCCCCCAGGACTGGACAAGGCTGGGGTGTACGTCAGTGGCCCACCAGAACTGGACAAGTCTGGGGTGTACACCAGTGACTCTCCAGGACTGGACAAGTCTGGGGTGTACACCAATGGCCCCCCAGGACTGGACAAGGCTGGGGTGTACGTCAGTGGCCCACCAGAACTGGACAAGTCTGGGGTGTACACCAGTGACTCTCCAGGACTGGACAAGTCTGGGGTGTACACCAATGGCCCCCCAGGACTGGACAAGTCTGGAGTGTACACCAATGGCCCCCCAGGACTGGACAAGTCTGGGGTGTACACCAGTGACTCTCCAGGACTGGACAAGTCTGGGGTATACACCAATGGCTCCCCAGGACTGGACAAGTCTGGGGTGTACACCAATGGCCCCCAGGACTGGACAAGTCTGGGGTGTACACCAGTGACTCTCCAGGACTGGACAAGTCTGGGGTATACACCAATGGCTCCCCAGGACTGGACAAGTCTGG
>PVIU01015063.1:0-49676 GCA_004026605.1 Ondatra zibethicus
TCACATGGATGTAGAGATGGTCACATGGACAGCTGTCCTCCTTTGTTTTCCACTTCTTCCAGGAGTCCAGGAAGCAAAAATCAGAGCTTTTTCTGGACTCTTAATATGGACTAATAGAATTTGCAGAACGAAGGAAGTTTGTGTTCTCATTAAGGGTGCCGTTAAAGAGTGGGGGGAGGAACAAAGAGAGTGTACTCTTTACCAAGTCAAAACACTGACCAGACCACGATAGACATTTCTTTGAATTCTAATGGCCAAGGAGTAGATTCCTAACCTCCTTATGAGAAGGATCATTTATAGTTGAGGGTTGAGTACCATCCACAACAGGAAGCATTATTAGCATAATGTGTACCTGACACACATATGAACTAAAAATCACGAGGCTATATAAGATCTAGCTTTTAATTATGTTCAGTAAGGGATAATGACAGTTCACCATTTGACATAGCTCATTTTTTTTAACATAGCTAGTTACTGAGCTATGTATCCAAGTGATAATTCAAAATCACTATTGTTAACTCAAAAATCAAGAGCAAAGAAGTCGTTCATAGCAAAATATGAAAAATATTTCCTAATAAGTGTGCTTAAGAGTATACATGATTCTTCCCCCATGAATATACACACCCAACTGGCCTTAGGAAAGGCCAGGTCGGCTCACTGCATTTTTTTGTCCCAAGCACCAAATTGCATCTGATTCACTTTAATGGATGGCAAGGGATATAAAGCCTTTTAAAAATCAATGGGCAAAAAAAGAGTCAATAGAACAATAATGTTTGTATTAGCTCAATCAAATCAGCTAGGAGTTGTTTGCTTTTCACATTGGAGTCGTTTGAAACAGGCCAAGCATTTGACTTACACGGTATTTATTATACTGAGTGGGTTTTTATGTGTAATGAACATCATAATATTAAACTATAAAAGCCAGTAAACATAATATATTGCTAAAATGAGAAATTATGCATTTTAACTTCAATCAATTTAAAAGCATAACGTTTTTTATTAACAAGAAAAATGAAAAGAAATAAAGGGAAGAAACGGACAACTTCTTACAGAAGTGGAGTCTGTGCATGTGCTCCAGTTTTGTAAGTCTGCGGTCTTCCCTGTGCCGGGCTTGGTACACGTCCCTCTCCGCTCAGCTCTGTCCCGCCCTCATCTGCACACTGCCTGCCTGCATGAAACGTGGAGCGGAAATCCTCCGGCTCATAGAGGGCGCATTCAGGGCATGGGCAAGGGCTTCAGAACCATCAAGCAGCACTGAAGCTAAGGGCTGAAAGTACACTTTTAATTGCCCATGCTGTTAGGGTTGCTTATTTAAGCAACAAGGCAGCTCTTCCGCATTGGATTACAAAATGGTTGACAAGGCAGTGGGCAGTGCCTATGGACACTTGACAGTAATTATGGTCTTCCATTTCTTAGGGTACATGTCATTCTCTGAGATCTTGGCCTGCGTTCTCTCCTGTCCTTGCCCCTTAACCTCTAGCAGAACAGAGATGTTATAAACTAGAATTACTGCTTACAATTGCTAAAGGGTTTTATTATTCTAAAAATCAGAATCTTTAGTTAAAAATGGAAAGTATTCAATTGTTAGAATTGTAAACAGATGCTTCGGTAATTACCATCTTTCCACTGGACTGTGGGCCAAAAGGGGTGTGAGTTCACTACCTGGACACAAAGCAGTGATTAGGGAGGCCTGAGTAATCTCAGGAGTACTGCACTCTTCCAGTTAGAGAAGCCAAGATTCTTTAGGGATGTGCCATTTCAGACACAAAAGTTTTGGGAAGGTGCGGGGGTCGGGAGAGATGCATTCTATTGTTCTGAAGCCCCCAGGAACCAGGGTTTCGTAAATTCACAACTTCTGAGAATGACAATAAGTAAAATATTGGCTAATATTTCCCAGTTTTCACAACCCCCACCCTCCACCCCCACACCCAGAAGACCTAGACTGAGTGTTGAGTGTCAGCAGTCCAAGAAAGAGTTACAGCCAAGGGCAGTGCAGAGTGGGCTTACCTGGGGCTCAGAGAGGCAGGTCTGGGAAAGAACAGAGAAACAAGCAAAGATAAAGCCACCCTGGGGAGGTGGGCAGAGGTGGGCGACTGTGCTGGCTAGTTAGGGACTGGGAGATGTGAGAAAAATTGCCCAGGGAGAAGAGTCATGGGAAGCAGGACTGAAAGTGGGAGGGGCAGGTCAGCAAGAGTTGAAGGCAGTGGGGGAAGACATGATGGGGCAGGGGTCCACTGGCTGGCACTCTGTTCGTTCATGTGGCTCTGCTGAATCCCCTACAACCTAGGGGGAGAGGTGGTTCTGAGTTGGGTGGGTTACTGTCCGAGGTGAAGGGTGCCTAGATATAAAAAAACAGGGTGATTCTCAAGGATGTTTCTGGGAATCTTGTCCCTGGGGCAGTGCAGAGGCCTTCTGGGATCTGCACTCTGATGGAGATTCAAGAGGAAAAGGGTGCAGATATCTTAAAAGTCTGTTTTCATAGCAGAGCAGTGGTCTCAAGAATCTCTTCATGAGAAGGGTAGGGTGGAGAAGAAGATGCTTGAATTAAATGTGCCATCCCACAGGGCCAGGTTTTTGCCCCTTTCTCTTTTATTCAAAACATATGTGTGTCTATAGCTAACTTGGCTTGCACCGGGCAGGCTGAGCCAGCAGGAACTGAGGTCATTGGTTATTAATCATTTGTCAGAGTCTTCAGGGCTTTATCAGATAATTGCAGCTATAAGTATGTCTATATCACACAAAAATGTGGCAGAGCAGTAAAGGATTAGACCCTAACATAATCCACAATGACATTAAACAACAATTCCCTCCCCCAAAACAACAACCAATCTACAGATAGTGATAAACCACAAAGCAAACACTACAAAACTGTACCATCTGGAGATTCTAGAACTGTTTTTGATATTGTTTATTTTCATAAACATTTAAAACCTTATGAAGCCTTCAACTCCATTCCTTTCTCTCCCTAAATTTCCACTAGGTCATAAAATAACAAGCAGCATTCCTATTCAACAGGAAAGACCGACAGTCAACTCGATCCACACGAACACACAACCAGAACGTAATCACAGCTTATTTCATAAAATACATTCTTGAGCAAAAATACCGTCTACTATTCTGAAGAATCTGCACAAACATATAAATATCTGTGCCTTAGGGACAGCTCTCAACCCTCAAACCCATAGATGGCATTTTCTAATAAATGACCTGAGGCTGCAAACAGGATCCATTTTGCTCTGTTTGGCAGCATGCAAGTTTACATGCTAGCAAACATTTCTCAACATGAATGAACTGTGAAATTGTTTCCTCCCGCCCCATACTCCTCTAAATTGTATTAGATAATGTTAGCCATTTCTGCACCTTGTAAAAGCTGTCAGTGCCCCGTGAAGCAGCATCAGTGGACTGGAAGGAAAGGGCCCCAGTGTCTGAGATGCTGCCTAAATATTAGTTGGTGCATTAGAAAAAAATAATGGAAAATGCCACCCCCTGCCTAAGGATGAATGGGAAAATGGCTGTGTGCAAATCGAGACATGCCAGGGTATGTGATGAGGTGAACCATATACATTTCACTTCCTAGACTGTAATCTTCTCAGGAAAATGATTACCATTGCATCCCACCTCGCTCCAATGTCAAGCACTGCCCTGCAAGTGTAAGTGAATGATTTCACTGCAAAGAAAACAAGCTATGAATATATTCAGTGTTTTAGCTATTTCCAACCTGGAGCCAACTTTATATCACCTGAATTTGCTTGCTCTGTGGGATGTATATTATCTCTAATATTAATCCTGCACACACAAAATGAAGAGAGCAATTATGTTTTAGAAATGAAAATCTTTCCAGAACAAAATGTAAATGGAAGACCCCGAGGAGCTGACTTTTCTGTTACATTAATGAAGCTAATTGAAAGTTGCCTCTAAATCCATATATATGTGCATATGAGCATATGCAATTCAAAAGTCTTAGGTTCATAGAAGCCTGAAGGGGTTGCGGTATTTCACTGGAGTTAATGTGGTCACTGTCATAGGGTCACATCCTGCTGTGCTCTAAGTGGGCATACATGCACACGTTTCCTGTCTTTGCTACGATGCCCTTGCAGTGACTGTGATCACACCAATGCTGCTTTTATAGCCGCTTCTCGGACCCCACAGGCAGAGCTTCCCATCTAGGACTCAGGTGTGAGGTTCTTTTGTCCAAGAGGGTGAACGCAGAGATAGCTTTTCACATCTCTTTCATATTAATTATTTGTCTATCTAACTTAACTTTAAAGTCCTATATTTTGAGATGTAAAGTATGGGGTATTATTTATGAGAAACACAATAAATGAAAATCTGAACCATAAAGCTAGCTCTCAATTGAAATTAAATCACATGTATCACATGAATCAATTCATCCCACTTTAAATGGCAATAATGCTTATCTCAAAATTTTACCATCTTCTATGTTTATGGTCCAGTAATGCCTTTCTGTCAACTCTTCAGGCTGCTGAATTTATGAGTCAGGAGCCAGGCCACATAAGCTGCAGGGTTTTTGAAGTTTATAATAACTGTCTAGGAAACTATGGATTATCTGATAGCAAATGGGCTTGAAAACAACTTTTCATCTTTAGTTTTTCCTTTAAATTTCACTATGAAGAAATATAAACTAGTTCTTCCTAAGTGAATGAACACTTGGTTTCAGAAAAACAGTGTCTGTTCTGTTGGTGAAATTTTTAAAAATTCTAACTTTTGAAATCAACCTGGAAAAGGGATAGAGTCATACACGACCCCATCAACATGTCAATCACTCACCCAGTGTTTATGACTCTGTGCTCTTCAGCTTAGTGAAATAAAAGCAAACCATGTGACCCTTCGGAGTGGAAATGAGTCTCGTGGAAGTCACAGAATCCTAAGGTTGTACCTAACCTCAGATGGCAGGAAACTCCAATTTTTTCTTTTACATATGAGGGATTTGTATTATGAAGGGAAATCTGGAAAGCATGAAAGACTTGCCTGAGATACTTGCCAGGTTAGTGGGTGAATGATGACTTCCTTTGAAGTCAATGCTCTGCTTTCTAGGATATCTTACAAACTCTCAAGTTCTTATAATTAGGAGTAAAGTTGGATTTCTTGTTTTTTTTTCATATAGAAAAGACACTTATCAGGCAAGGTTGTAAGTGACATGATATATGTATGTATGTGTGTGTGTGTGTGTGTGTGTGTGTCTATGAATGAATATGAAAATGCCTTTTTGTAAACACTGAAATTCTAATCTCATCTTTAAACTCATTGTTTGTGACAATGACAATTCTTCAACGTTCACATCAGGTTCGTGGACGAGGAACACAAGGATGAGAGCTAATTTCTGCTCACGTCATAAATATTCCCAGCTCTACTGAAAGTCCTGAAGACATGCAGATGGTCTCCCAGGAGCCTTGTTAGTACTCTTCCACGACTTAGTTCACTATTCCTTGTGGATTGGACCAGAAGTAGAGACTTGGTCTACTCATTCTAAGCCAATCACATTGAAAGTAGAAACTAGAAACTGAGATTCAGACATAGCTTGTTAGCCTCCATATGTATATTGAACTGTAATTATATAATCTGAAGAGCTACCAAACAGCCATATTTGGAATGAGAAGCAGAGAGAGCTAGTGTTTAGAGAGAAGAATCGAGCAGGAAGGAGGCTGCAAACAGGGATGGAGAAGAGACCCTGACTATCTTTCTCTTCTAGTATGCAAGCATGGTATTCTAATTGAACAAATCCCTCCTGTTTCTCTCTCTCCCTTTCCATCTCTCTCAACACCAGCAAAATTATCTTTGCTCCAAGTCACTGCAGTTATAACTCAAACATCATGTAACAGACCACACTCTGAAGCCAGAGCTGTGGTCTCCTTGATGTCAGCCTACTCCACAGGGCAACTCACAAATGGATTAGCGATGTAATCCTGTAACTAGGACAGTTAGTGGAAGTCAAGATTTACTGACTTCCAATAACCCCCTAGTGCATAGCAAACAGTAATGAAGTAATGATTTATCTGGATAAACGAGCTTCCACAAATATGCACGAGAAAGCAGTAGTATTAAAATATTATGTGCATTTTTTTTGTATATTTTTTGAGGCATGAACTTATTCTCTATCCCAGGCGAGTCTGGAACTCACCATGCAGTTCACACTGCCCTCAAACATCATGTAACTTGCAGCAAACCTCCTGTCTTTGCCTC
This sequence comes from Ondatra zibethicus, assembly GCA_004026605.1. Classification (NCBI taxonomy): domain Eukaryota; kingdom Metazoa; phylum Chordata; class Mammalia; order Rodentia; family Cricetidae; genus Ondatra; species Ondatra zibethicus. Next base: position 6,202 of record PVIU01015063.1, read on the forward strand.
TCAAGGACTGGCTATTATATGTGTTTTTAAAGCCCAAATTCAGACTTGTTTATTCCTAATTAGCCTAAAATTATGTTGACAGGTGATTCAGATAACAATAATATTTTGAAGCATCAAATATTTTGAGGTTACAAAATTATGAGTTTATGAAAAAGTAAATTGTCAATTGAAGTTGAATAAGGCATCTTGATAAATTTAAAGGCATATAAAATACTCATACTCCATGTGCACTGGTCATCAAATACCTATAAAATGGCATATTTATGAAAATCATGAGTAAGTTACTGCTCATAGAGACCTTGCCATTTGCTAACAAGTATGCTAAGAATCAATCATTTATTTTTTGAACTTCCTCAGAACATCATGAAGTAATTATTGTGCCCGGATGGCCTTGTATTAGGTGACTTGCTCAAAACCCTGCAGCTGGGTCTTTGAACACAAGTTCAAAGGTGGATTGCTACCACCTCCACATAGTTTGAATAAGAAAAGCAGATGAAGCAAAATTTCAAAAGCACCAGCAGCAGGTGGTTCAAGACCAGTCTGATCTACACAGCAAGTTTCAGGACAGCTACTTCATGTGAGACTTTATCTCCAAAACGAACCAAGCCAAGCAACCCCAAACAAACAGAACACAACAACAACCACTACCAACAAAATTTTGGCAAATAAATTTTATGTAACCAAGAAAAACATACAATTTTCTAAGTAAAAAGTTTTAAATCAAAACCATGAAGGTTATTGATGATTCTTACCGAGGGTTCGATGGAGAAGGTCGATTCATTTCTTTCTGATAGTGACGACCCTGGTTGACAGGCTGGAAGAGACAAAACACTGGTGAGGGGGCCCAGTCAGCACAATGATCTTCATGCACACCAGTTCTCATTTTGATATTTTCATATCAACAATTTTCAGTTTTGGTATCTCATTTTTTGGTATTTCATTTACAGGAAAGGACTGGCTTTGCTTTACGGCATAGGCAGAGGCCACAAGAGACCCAGCATACCATAGGGTGAAGTAAACAATAAAACGCGGGCTATTTTAACAGCTGGTGATGTGGTTCAATGGCATCTATGATGTAAATAAAGGCCATACATTGGAGTTCTCCTTGTGGAGTCTTTATCATGTTGCTATTTCTAGAGACAGCAAAAGAAAACAAGATCTCCTGAGGAACAAATGCTCTGCTGAAAGGACAAGCAATAACTAGGGACAAAGAAAACACATTTATGCACCACCATGCCATTAGCTGGAATCCCTCATGTGATTCCTAGGCACAGGGGTCATTTCCCACAACTGTAGAGCACTGACCAAAATATGCTGAGAAAGTAAAGTGTGAACTCTCAAATTTCCCCCCACAATACCCCTTTCATTATTATTTGAAACACAACTGAAAGCAAACAAACACAAAACAGGAAAAAAAAAAAACAACTCAGAGAAACAAACTAATGCCAGTGAAGAAATTTGGATCTTTCTTCTTTGGCCTATAAAGGGGAGGAAAGTTGGTTTCAGCTAATACAAACTCCATTTTGTACATAATTTTAAATATTTTCCTTATGTATGTTGCTAATAATGACAAATATTAATTTATTTTGGCATTCTTATTTTATTACAAGTTGGAATTTGGCATGCATTTTTAAATCCATTAAAAATGTTCCTACTATTCCCAGAGAGGTTGGTGTTAAGGCTTTCTTGCCCACACTGAGTGCTGACCCACAGCCAAGGTTAGCAGTGTGGCTATACATAGAGACTACCTTCCTATTCACCACATAGTTCTTATTTTAAGGGGTCCTAAATTATTAATCACTCAGGTGATGAGCATTCATAAGCATAAATTCCCTTTGTCTTATAAACACTTTCTTGAAAGTATTCTGTTAATTGGTGTCAAACACTGAGCTGTGTGATAATCCCATCACTTGACCTCGCCACCTGTGACGCACTGTGAATTTCCATGCACCCAGATACTTTGGTAACTGAATGATATCATGCATCACCATTTCAGTAACAAGAAACAGCAGCTGGGAGAACAGCGGAAAGAAAGCATGTCACAAGGCATACCTGATCTCACCAGAGAAATCAAATGTCCAGCAATTTGCAAGAGAAATTTAGTTGATGATGTAGGCTTTATTACTTCATAGCAAGAGAAATTAGCAAGCGAAAGGCCTAATGGGTTGCTTCTCTGGATCAACCCACACTGGTATAGAAAATTATTCCCAATAATAAGTTCATTGGTATTCACTCAGTAGTTCAGCAGCACTGAGGACTCCAGCAAATAGACTTCTACTTATTTATTTTCATAGGCATTTCCAAAACTTTCTGACTATCACAGCTCTGGTATTCAGGCAAATGTCCACTCCTGAATTCTATAACCATCAATTCCACATACACTCATGCTACGCCCTTCCTCCCTTGGCAAGTGCCTACTGGGTTTGTGATGCAGCTCTGTGAACCAGGTGGACTGGCTCCTTCCCATCTTCGCTGATGTTTAGATAATGTAAATAGATTCAGTGATACAAGGGCACAGCTGGTAACAGCGCACAGTAGAAGCTTTTTGGAGGAGTGAAAACTGGTGACGTGAAGACGTGGGAGGGCCAGTGGCGTCTGTCTGAAGGCAAGGGTCACCAAGTGGATATTATGGGGTTTAAGTCTCATACCCCACATATGCTATCTTGCATTTGAGAAACAGAAGAAGCAACCTTGGTCTTTACATCTCATGCAGCTCATAAAATGTAGGCAGGACTTTGTATCAGCCCCTGAACCAAGTTATAACAGCCTATGTGACTGGAGAACCCTCATTTTTAAAGATGCAGGAACACAGGGAAGAAACTCATCCAAAGGCCTTGCTAAATTCTCCCAGTATATTACTAATAGATTCTATCACCTTTATTAAATCATATTTCTCCATGAGTTTCCATTCTGTCAAATCTAGTCATTTCTCTTGGAAAGTACATGTTTAACTGTTTCTTTGGGTCTTTGTTTATTTTTGAGGGTTCCTGTGTTATGAAAAACGTATATGGAATTAATGTTTATGCTTTTCTTTAACCAATCTGTCTTCTGTTATAGATCCTCAGCCATGGATCTAGGTGGGTAGTGACTGTGTTTCTCTACATATGCATCAGTGAATTTATTTTTAGGGAGGTAACATCCTATGACCGTACCTGTGATAGAAAGTGAATTTTGGAATTCAGCCTTATCTATACAACACCGTAAGCAGATGCAACAGACCTTTACTGATGCCTACAAGTAACTATACCAATAATGACAGGAACTTACCAATGTCTACAAATATCTACAACAGCAACAGCAGTGACTTTTGTTTACTGTGCATTTACCTCCATGCTAATTCTGGAGAAAGAGTATCTCATTCAGGTCCCACAGGAAGCCTGTGAACTATATATAATTAACTCCATTTGTTAGAAGAGGACATTCAGATACTAGTATTAATCCAGAATCATGCCTGCCAGGAAACATTGGAGCCAGAATCTACACCCATTCAATGAGATTCCACAGCATTCCATCTCAATGCTAGCTTGTTTGTATTATTTAATGCAGCTTGGGAATTCATGCAGAATGTGGAATACATTGTTCTGAATAAAAATACAACAGGATCCATTCAGTATATGGAAGGAAAAAAAGGCGCCCCAAGATAAATTTTTATAGAGTATATGAGACTGTCCAATTATTATAATTAAATTCACTTGATTTGACTCTCATGGCATGTCACTATATATTTAAAATTAAAGACGGTAAGTTTTTACCACACTGCTAAACTTGGAACTGTTGCAAGCTATAACAGACAGCAAGCACTCTGAAAATAATGTTTATATTGCGAGGTGACTTTCACAGTCACTGTCCACAGAACAACTCACACCTTTCCATATTTTCTTCTGACAGCACAGAAATTACTGTGATTCTAATATTGGTTTTCGTGTATCATTTCTATAGCTTCATCTGATTTTACCTACAGCTCAGCAAGCCCGTCCCTACCTTCCTAGTTTGCCCAGATAACAAACCCAGCATATTCCCAAAGAGCTGAGGAAATAATGGGTCTGTAGGTTAGAAGAAATTAAGACCTACCAGGTATGAAACACCTACAATGCCTGTTTTGTATGCACAGCAGCCTGGACTCATGTGAAAACACAGATACATGGAACAGAGTCTGGTGATGGCAGACTTTGTCCTTTTGGTGGTGCTGTTGCTATGTCCTAGTGCCAGGGAAGAGGCACTCATGAAATCACCACCACCCAGATGCTTTGACTTCCTAGGATCAATTTGCTGGAAATGTTGAGGTAAGGGAGAGCAGGGAAGGCTAAATAAAAGAACAAGAGATAAGATAATCCTGCTATGTTGAGAGGTACAGACAATATCTTTATGTTGTTATGTAAAAATCTATTCAAAATGGCAATAATATTGCAAGGTTAATCAAGGCCATAAATAACTTGTCTGAGAATCTCACCATATGCTTGGGATTTTATTAAGTGAATTTTGCCTCATTTTTCTCCAAATATTATGCGCTGCAATATGCCACATTGATAGATGCATAAGATGAGCGTTTAAATTCCCCTCACCCCCTTTTTCCAAGCTGGGAAGGCTTATATATTATATTAGGTTATGGTATGAGGATTTTTAATTTGAAGGAATAATAGCTTTGAGGCATCTATTTAGAGAACAGCAGACACATTAGGTGTGCTTTTCTTGACTCTAGATTCATGCAGGGACAGAAATGATGAAGTACTCAAAAAGGAAACCACCAAAGATTGTCAGCAACGCTCTGTGGGGGGCAGTGTGGAAGTGCCACCAAACAAGCCAGAGAATCTTTGCTTATATAGATCCAGTCCACCTGCCGGCCCCGGCTCACCTGCCCCTCCCTGGTCCACCAGCATGGCCGGGTCCATCTGTACGGCCCCAGTCCACCTGCACGGCCTCGGTCCACCTGCTGGCCCAGGTTCACCTGCCCCTGGTCCACCAGCATGGCCCGGTCCATCTGTAAGGCCACGGTCCGTCTGTATAGCTCTAGTAGCCATGAAAAGGGGGAAGTGCTCTAGAAAACTTGAAGAAATACCTGCAGGGAGCAGCAGGTTCCAGTAGGAACTTGTCTCATTTGCTGGCAGAAGGCAACATGGGAAAAGCTCTTTCGTGAATCCATTTTATAATGCTAGTAAATGACAAACATGGGGTTTGGGCCCAGGATGCTTCAAATTCTTTTGACTATCATATGAAACTATATTTGTGCGTGTGTACACATGCACACGAGCACACATGCACACATACACACACACACACCATGAATAGAATGTTTTCATGCTATTGCCAATCAAAATCAGAAACACATTCATTCAAAATTCATTGTAACTAAGTCTTAGTTCCTTTCCCAAGACTGCACAGAACCCAGTTTTTGAACAAATCTCACGAGGGTTACTCCTTTCAGAATGCCTCCAAAAACATTACTTATAGCCAGGTTTCCACAGAAGTTGTAAAGTATTGTTTTAATTGAATTTGGGTTTAAGTTAGAAACTTTGAAAAATTTGGCTGTCAAAGGCCAATGGATTTCTCAGTAAGCTTGATTTACTTAGCTCAAGAAGCCTACAAAAGCCAATTTGCAAAGAGAAATATGGTTACATTTAATTACACTTTTAAATGACTTATTTATTACATCTAAACACCTTTTAAATGGTACACACTACTTGGAACTGTACTGATGCTGGGGAAGCCTCCACACTCAGCATTCGTGAGATCCTCCTGTAAGGACAGACACTGGTTGTGGCCTCACTAAATCTCCTGTGCCCACAATTGCGCATGAAGCCTGGCTCAGAGGGAGAGCTTCTCAGGGTGTATACTGAATGTTTAGTATCAATATTTAACATAAAATGTTGCATGTGCCACTCAAGACTTACTTAAGCAAAACAAAGCTGATGTTTATTTTGGAGCTGATGAAAACCAGTTTACTTTAGAATAAAAAGGAATTATTTAGTATGCATGTTACTGATTGCTTCATTTAATCAATGAATGACAACCAGCTGTGCTGCCTCATGCCGGGGGTTTCTTTATGGGTCTTCTATCCAGGACTGAGGACACTGGTAACAATGGTTATTTAATGTTTCTAAATGTAATAGTTAAACCTATTGAAAATGCAGGATGCTGAATGTATGTGAGGGTAGGGACATTTACCTGATATTTCTATAACTTCTAGTTTTGCAGTGGATTGTGAAACACTTTAAAAGTAAGCTCTTTAGGGGCTGACTCTGCAGGTAAAGGAGCTTGCCATGAGCCTGATAACTGGGGTGAATCTCTGGGACTGCCATGGTGGAAGAAAACTAACTCTAGCAAGCTGTCCTCCAACCTCCACGCCTGTGCCGCGGTGGGCGCCCTCCACATCTGTGCCATGGTGTGCACCCTTCACAAATATAAAGAATTCTTTAGTAAATATTAGCCAATATGTTGGCAAAGTTGGTAATAGAAACAACCAAACACAAACGAATAAAACAAAACAAGCATCAAGGGGACGTATCGCAAAGGGAGGAGTAGTATGGAAGGGCACTCTGGCAGGGGGCAGGGGCAGGGTCTCTCTTGTGATGGCCGGGTGACACAGTGTGGCGGAGTGGAGTGTCATTCCCCTGTGCATATGCTGGATGGGACAGGGTGGGTAGGAATGGTGGGTTTCAAGTTCTGTATGAGCTGAAGGAGAGGCAGAGGCCTGGGGGAGAGGGTGTCTTGCTTAAGGAGAGACCTTTCTCTCACCTTCACAGATGTGTCTGCTCCTTCTTGGAATCTGATATTCTTTTTTCCCCTTTGCCTACGTGTAAATGTGCGCGCAGTCTTGAATTTGACTTAACTGATGCCTTCTCTGAAAGCACACCTGTTCCTTTTACATTGTCCCCTAGGTTTTTGTTTGTTACTCACCATCCTGAATTACAGAGCCTTTGTCTCCAAACATCTTAAGATGGGGACAAGCTTTATCCCTAACACCCAGCCTACTTCCCAACACACTGTACTAAAAAAGGTGCAGAATGAATGAATGTGACTCAAATGAGCAAATTTGGGCTGGGAGTTAGGTATACCTGGTTCTAGGGCATAGAGTAAGCTTCACATGAGGCCTAGAGCAGAGCCTCAGATAGTTCTGGCGCTGAGGGATAACCTGGTGCAAGGCACACAAATACTCACACAGTACAGCTAGGGAACTACAGCTGGCTTGAAAGCATGGAGTGCGAGGTGAGGCTGAGACAGGGGGCCCTTCTCAGAGTGCAGCGTCCCTCTGGGTCAGGCTGAGATGGGGCCCTTCTCAGAGCACAGCGGCCCTCCGTGTTACACTCAAGAGGCCATGGGAACCACTGAAAGGCTTTACATAGGAAAGAGAGCAGAGCAGACCTGGGCTTTACCAAAGTCTAGTGTGAAAAATGAGAACTAAATTTAAAAAAAATGTACTTTGTTTTGTGTGTATGTCCGTGTGAGTATGTGCCATATGTGTGGATATCTATGGAGACCAGAAGAGGGCAATGGATACTCTAGAGCTGGGGTTATGGATGCCGTGAGCTGCCTGACATGGGTGTAGGGAATAGAATCTTGGCCCTCCACAAGAGCAGCAAGTGTTCTTAACACCTAAACCATCTCTGAAAACCAAGGCTTTTACTAAGTGCTTATTATGTTTCAAGTTCACCACCAGCTGGCTTTGATTCAGGACACTATGACTTCAGAACCAGGAATCCTAACCCACAGCCTGTAGTACTTAGACCAGAGGCAACGGGATGAGGAGGTACTGCTAAAGAAATTCAGATGGACAACTCCATGTCACGTCTGTGGTGTCAGGCGGCGGAGGTGGGTGGGGGGTTTAGAAGCATGAGGTGGAGCGAGGGCTCATCAGTTAAGGATACTTGGTACCCTTGCAGAGGACCTGGGTTGGGTTAGTTCTCAGCACTCACATGGTGGTTGTTACCATCCATAACTCCAGTTCCACTGGATTGGACATCCTCTTTTGACCTTTGAGGGCCCCAGGAATGCACATGGTGAGCATCCATATGCAGGCCAAACACTTTATACACATAAAACAGAATAGAGAAATCTAAAAAAAAAAGAAAACTTAATTAAAAAGGAAACAAATGGAAGAGCCTTAGGATCTGAAGACCAATATGGACATGGGGGAATGAAAATGTGGGAGAGAGGTGATGTCTTCCAGTCTTCTGGCCTGAGGGACCTGGAGGGTAGCACCATTCACTGAGATAAAAGCAGGGCAGGACACACTTGGGGTGATACCAGGAGCCCTTTCATTTTGCTTCTCACCATCTCCACACCTTTTCTGAGGAGAAAGCATGAGCTCTCGGAGAGGCTGAAACAATGCTTGTAAACTGCTCTATTTAAACTCCACATGAGCAGTAGGATGCAGATTTCATTACGGAATGCAATTTCCCATTTGTTGATAGTTCCAATATTGGAGCAAACTGAATTTGATGAAATAATAAACATATCCTATGAATACTAAAGGTAGGATTTTCAAATTTTTCTGCCTAAAAAAACAGACTTTTCAGTTTCTCATTTGGTGGAATAGAGGGGTTATTAGGTTCATTACTAAAGGTGTTATTTTTGGTCGTGTGCTTTTACAGCCGTACTTGTCATGCAGGAGACTTCAGTTCTTGCCAGAAGAGGACAGTGATGAGAACCTGGTATCCAGGGCAACCAAGAGTTCAGACTTCTCAGTCCATAAATAATCATTCCTCAGCTTGCCCTCTGTACTGCTGGCCTCCGAGCCACTTCCTGAGAAAATGAGCTGCATCTGGAGGCCACCGTTCTCTTTCTGACTGGGGCTTAATGGCTGCTGAGGAACGTTCTGTAAGGACAGCACTGTTTCGCTTCTGTCTGCAATCGACCCTTATGGTTTTCACTTTGTTGCGAGGATGCTCTGTGGGCAAGTCACGGGGACATAGGTATTTTTCTGGGTGGTGGATACTGCCCGACACCAAGGCTGTTTGAAGAGTTGTATGTATCATGGCTGTGTCTAATGAAATCAAATTAAGCAAGAGAAAGCTGGGGGCAGAGGAGAGGGAGATAAAAGGCACTAAGTGAACATCAGTAGTGATTTCCCCCTTTGCAGCCCCTGGAGTCTGTTTGAGTTCACCTTCCAGGATGACTTGCGCATTCTCTCAAGAGCACAGGGGCCTCATCTTCTGTTGATGTCTGTATAACCTATTTGATAAGCAACTCACATACCAAGAATTACCAGAAAGACAGACAGAGCTACAGCGTTCTCACTGGGAAGTGAGACACTAATGGCAGCGGGTGGGAAAGACTCAGGTAGCACACGTGACTATGAGCTGAGGGGCTGCGGAAACGCGGGAGGCCTACAAAGACACATGGAAAAACTGGCTTTCCGATGAAAGCAGATTTCAAAATGAGTATTTGTTAAATATATAAAACTTCTGTCCACCACATTTGAAGTTAACATTTATGTAGTTTTAAAGCACAATTTAAAAATTTTAAAGATTTATTTTTACTTTATGTGCTTGGAATTTTTTTGTCTACGTGTTTGTGTGTGTACCACATGTGTGTCTGGTCCTGTGTAGGCTGGAAGAGGACATAGACTCTCCTGGAACTGGAGTTACTGATGGCTGTGTGGCCACCTTATGGATGCTGGAAACCAAATTCAGGTCCTCTCCAAGAGCAGTGAGCACTTTTAAATGATGAGCTGTCTCTTAGCCCCTAATTTAAGTTTTTATTATAGGACCTTTTATTATTTCCAGTTGGCACCTAAGGAAGCAGGCAAGAGATGATCAGGAACCTATGTTGCCACCGTAGAACTCAGAGATATTCTCTTGCTATCTTAGTTGGAACTGCAGACATGAAGAAGAGTCAGATTTTGTTTATTGAACTGTTTCAGTGCTGGGACGGAAGCCGGGATGTCATACATGCTAGGCAATGGCGCGACCACTGCACTACATTCCCGGCTTTATATAGCTATGTATAAGCTATAGCAAAAGTTATTTTATATTTCACTCTCTGCTAAGCCATGGTGAGGGTGATGACCATATTAATGTACTCTAACATGGAAACGCATGGGGATGCAACCTTTGAAAAGCGTATCTGTAGCTCCCATCACGGCCCCTCAAACACAGAGGAGTCAGTAAAACATCTAGTGACTTCTACAGAGGGTCCTTGTGTGTCCTCATAGGTGAACAGTATTTAGTACATCTATAGTCTTTCCCCTTTTGTTCATTCATTTATTAAGTATTTCATTGAAAATACTAAGTCTCTTTCATGTGGCAAAAGGTTTGTGCCAGGAGCAGGACCTGTCAGAGCCCATTTCACTGTACGATTTTATAGACTTCTGTGATTTGAGGATCCCTTCCCTTCAAAGTCCACACATCAGAAACTTATTTGCTTACATGAAGGAAAAGAGAGGTGGGGTATTTAAGAAGTGGTCAGAGGGTAAAGATTCTGTGTTTGTGAATGAATTCATCCCATTATTGTGGAAGTGAGTTCATAATAAAAAGATTCATGGAGCTCCTTCAAACTAGTTTGTTTCCCATACCCATCCCCACCCTCATTCTCCCCACCCATCCCGCTTCAGGGATGATGCCTGAAGAAGGCCTTTGCCAAATGCAGGTCCTTTGACCCTGGGCTTTCCAGACTTTAGAACTGAATAAAGCAGACATTTGTGCTTATAAATGATCTGGTTCTCATCTATTGAGCAGAACAAAGGAGAGCTAAGACGATCATTATACACACGTTTCCAAGGGTGTCTAAGACAGTGTAAGACAAGGCGATGGCATCCTCCCCTAAAAGACGACCTCAGAATGAGCTCTGCATGCTTCTCATGGTGGGCGCCTCATTTTAGCTCTAGTTTCCCTGGATAAGGCTGGGCTCTGCTAGAAATGGGCCTGCTGCTTTTGAAGTCAAGGGAAGAGTTGCAAAGGGCAGGACTCACAGGTGGCAGACAAGAGTTCCATGTGGTTGTGTCATCGCTGCTGGTACTGATGCTAACATTACAGTTGTCCACCTGGGATGCGCTCAGGCCATGAGGAGCTCCAGGGTCTTCTAGGTCCTCGTTCTGCTGCCGCCGGAGGCTTGCTAGCATCTGCAGCTCACATTCGCTCATCTGGCTGGGCTGATAGCTCCTCCAGTTGTATTCCTGACCGAGAGACAGAGATAAGACAAAGAGTTACTTGCTTTCAATTCTATGAGCTCCCGACAAGTGTGACTGCAGCCCTATCTGCAATGGCTCCCCTCTGGGAGAGGACCAAATGCTCGTCACACCTTCATGAGAGGTTACCCTCCCTACTCAACCCAAGCTTTCTGCACACTGCCTTCATGAATAACCCCCAAAGCATCAAACTTGCATCTGCCTTAGTTCCCCTTTCGTGCTAGCTCCCGCTGGTTGTCTATCTGGCTAGCTGATGCCACTCTTCCTTGGGGAGGCCTTTTTTGACAGTGACAAGTGGGGCACCTCCTCTATTATGGGTTAGGGAATGTGAAAGTCTTGATTGTCAGCATTTATTCCAATGGTCGTTGTCTAGCTGACTGCCCTGGCCACTGACTAGTTAGCTATGAGCGGCGCAGGTCACTGCCATGACTGCCTGACTCAGGCTGGATTCCCATGGTGAGGGTTTGTGGGTGCTTAGCTACAGGGCCCAAACTCAAAGCAGTTTTTAATTAAATTACATATGAACTACTGATGTGCTTTGGAAAAAGTGTTTCCTGGTAGCCCAGGCTGGCCTTGAAGTCACAGTAATTCTCCTACTCCAGCCTCTTGAGTGCTGAGGTTGCAGGGCTGAGTCACCACAGCCTTCTTAAAAGGAGCTTTGAAAAGAGAAGCACCCTTTCTAGACAAATGCCTGGCTCATACGGTAATGGACAAATTTCAGCAGCATTGACTACTAAGACCAAATTTAGTCAAATTATAGATACATGGAAGGTAATGAATGCGAGGTGGGAAAATGTAAGGTCTGTGATCCAGAAGGGCCTCAAATCTATAGCTGACATCTTATTGATGCAGAACAGAAAGTAGGTGATTCAAGACTATTACTGTAAGTCTCTAGATGCTAACACAAATAAATATTATTTCCTCTTTAATTTTTAAAAATTACATTTTTAGGAGTGACCTGCGTGCCCGGAAAACTGCCCCAAATCCTACATTCAGTTCCCAAACACCCACTGACTCCCACTCCCACCATGTATGTGCCTGACCCCAACTCGGGCAGATGTCCACTGCTCAGGCACAGGCCACACTAGTCAGAACAGTGAGTGACCTGCCTGTCAGCAGAACTGCCCGATTTCCTAGATTCTGTTCCCAGAGACCCATTCCATTGTCCTCCCCTCCAAACTCACCACTAACTCCAGAGGACTTCCACTGCGTAGGTGCAGGCCGCACCTGTCAGAGGAACAGGTGAGTGACACCTGCTAGCAAAACTGCCTTATTCTTTAGATGGTGTTCCCCAAAATCCATTCCACTGTGCCCCTGTCTGCCCCCACTGCCATCTTCTCCAGCTTTGTGCCTCCAGCCTCAAGTTGGGTGGATTTCTGCTGCCCAGGAACAGGCCATGCCAGTCAGAACACCTGCCAAGAATCAGGCTATGCCAGTCAGAATAAGAGGTGCAAGTCAAGTAAGTCAGAAACACAGATAGGCAATCTCAAGCAGAGACCCCCTACTGGATCAGAGGTCACACCAGCTAGAAATCCAGGCCACAAAGACCAGAAGATCAAAGAAGCAGAAACTAAGGAAGAAAAACACCCACCCAACTCAGAAATCAATACCTAAATCTATAATCACCCCAAACCCAGATGTCCAGACTCCAGTGTAGGAACACAATCAACAATAGCTAGGGCAAGACGGCACCACCTGAGCCCAGCTACCCTATGCCAGAAGGACCTGAACATTCCAATGCACCTGAAGCACAAGAAGATGACCTTAAAACCAACTTTATGAAGATGAAAGCTGTCCTTAAAGAGGAAATGAAGAACTACCTTAAAGAAATTGAAGAAAAGACAAACAAAAAACTGGAGGAAATCAATAAATCCCTTAAAGAAATGGCCAAGAACCCACAGGGATGAACCAGCTGAGACTATGCAATAGAGGAGAGGGTGTCTGAGCTGACCTTACCCTGTAGTCAGACTGATGATTATCTTAAATATCACCATAGAACTTCATCCAACAACAGATGGGAACAGAGGCAATGACCCACATCGGAGCACTGGACTGAGCTCCCAAGTGGAAGAAGTGAGAGTATGAGAAAGGAATTCAAGACCACGAGGGAGTCATCCACTGAGACAGTTTGCTTGAGCTGATGGCAGCTCACCAACTCCAACTGGACTGGGAGTGAATGAGCATGGGAACAACCAAGCCCCTCTGAAGGGGGTTGACAGTTGGGGCACTGAGGGGACACTGATAGTGACACTGGAATGTGTCTCTTCTTGCATAAAATCAGCTTCATGGGATCCTTTTCTCTTTGGATGTAAACCTTGCTCAACCTAGATGTAGTAGGGAGGGCCTTGGACTTTCCACCGGGCGAGGTGCATGGCACTTCCTTACGGTTGGAGGGTTTTGGGGGAGGGTCTGTGGAGGGAGAGGGAGGGAACTGGGAGGAGGGGAAGGAGTAGGAATTTGGATTGGTATTTTTTTAAGTAATAAAAAACTTATTAAAAAAAGAATAAATAAACCTTTCTTCTTGGAAAAAAAAGAATACTAAGAAAGCTAAGGAAAAAAAACCCAAACAAACAACAAACAAGGAAACTGTTCAAAGTCTGGAAATAGAAATAAAAGCAATAAAGAAAACACAAACTGAGGGAATTCTAGAAATGAAAAATCCAGGTAAGTGTACAAGAACTACAGATGCAAGCATAACCAACAGAATGCATATGATGGAAGAGGAGAGAATCTCAGGCACTGAAGATACGATAGAAAAAACAGATTCATCAGTCAAAGAAAATATTAAATCTAAAATATTCCTAACATAAAACATCCAGGAAATCTGAGACACCATGAAAAGACCAAATCTAAGAATAATAGGAAAAAAGGAGAATAATCTCAGCTCAAAGGCCCAGAAAATAATTTTAACAAAATCATAGAAGAAAATTTTCTTAACTTAAAGGAGATACCTATAAAAGCACAAGAAGCATACAGAACACCAGATAGATTGAACCACAAAAGACAGTCCCCTTGTCATACAAAAATCAAAATTCTAGACATACAGAACAAAAAAAATATTAAAAGCTGCAAAGGAAAAAGGCCAAGAAACATAGAAAGGTTAACTTATTAGATCTAAACCTGGCTTATCAATGGAGACTCTAAAAGCCAGAAGGACCTGGACAAATGTCCTACAGGCTCTAAGAGACCATGGATGCCAGCCCAGACTACTATACCCAGCAAACTCTCAATCACCATAGATGGAGAAAACATGATATTTCATGATAAAGTCAAAGTTAAACAATACCTATTGACAAATCCAGCCCTATAGAAGGTGCTAGACGAGAATTCCAACCAAAGGAGGTTAATTACACCCACAAAAACGCAGGCAATAAATAATCTCACACCAACAAAACGGAAAGAAATGAAACTCTCTCTCTCTCACTCTCTCTCTCTCTCTCTCTCTCTCTCTCTCTCTCTCTCTCACACACACACACACACACACACCACCACCACCACCACCACCACCATAAAAAACAACTACAACAATAAAATAACAAGAATTAACAATCATTGGTCATTAATATCTCTCAAAATCAATGGACTCAATTGGCAAATAAAAAGACACTGACTAACTGAATGGATACAAAAACAGGATTCATCCTTCTGCTGCATACAAGCAACATACCTAAACATCAAAGACAGACATTACCTTAGAGTACAGGGTTGGAAAAAATTTTTCCAAGCAAATTGACCCAAGAAGCAAGGTGGTGCAGCTATTCTAATATATCTAACAAAATAGACTTCAAACCAAAATTAACCAAGAGAGATGGAGAAGGACATTTCAATTCATGCGTATCAAAGGAAAAATCCACCAAGATGAAATTTTAATTCTTAACTTCTATACCCCCAAAACATGTGCACCCATATTTGTAAAACAAACATTACCACATCTTAAACCACATATCAAATGTCACACATTAATAATGGGAGACTTCAATACCCCACTCTCACCAATGGACAGGTTATCCAGACAAAATCTAAACAGAGAAATACTGGAGTTAGCAGATGTTATTAATCAAATGGACCTAACAGATATCTACAGAACATTTTACACACAAAAAAGACTACACCTTCTTCTCAGCACTTCATGGAACATTATCCAAAATTAATCACATACCTGGTCTCAAAGTGTTGCTGAATATTCCTTTCCATTGTGTGAAGATGTGTCACTGTGGTTGATTTAATAAAGAGATGAATGACCAACAGCTAGACAGGAAGAGGTTAGGTGGGACTTTTGGGGACAGGTCTTGGGGAAGAAAAAAGGCAGGGTCGGCAGCTGGACACAGAGGGAGCAAGAGGAGAGGTAAAATCCTTGAGTTATGTGGCAACATGAAGATAAACAGAAACGGATTAATTTAAGTAATACGAGCTAGGGGGGCAAGCTTAAGCTTTAGGCCAAGCTTTCATAATCAGTAAGTCTTCCCATCATTTTTTTGTGAGCTGGTAGTCCATAGAAAAATTCAGCCACAGATAAAAGAAAATTGAAATAATCCCCCATCCTATCAGACCACCATGGACTAAAGCTGCATTTCAACAACAAAAGCAACAGAAAGCCTACAAACTCATGGAAAATGAACAACTCCCTACTGAATGACTACTGGGTCAAGGCAGAAACAAAGAAATTAATGATTTCCTAGAATTTAATGAAAATTAATGCACAAATTTACGTGTGTGTGTGTGTGTGTGTGTGTGTGTGTGTGTGTGTGTGCAGGCAAGTGTGCATGTGCATGTACCCATGACACAGAGTTCATGTGGAGGTTAGAGGACAACTAGCAAGAGTCAGTTCTCTCCTTCCAACATATGAGTCATGGAGATTGAACTCTGGTTGTTAGGCTTGGTAAGAAGTGCCTTTACCTGCTGAGCTATCTTGGCAGCACATAAATCTTATTTCTATGTACAGAGCAGGAAGAAGTATATGATCGCTTGAACATATTCCCTTTCCTTTTGGCCTAAATCATGGCTAATATCTTGGCCTTATATATGAGGAATATACTTTGCACTCAGGTCTAAAATATAACCTAAAAATATTTTGAAGTTTCCTGACATATCTGGAAATACTGGTTATAGTCAAAGGACTTCCCATAACACATGATAACTTTCAGATCTTACCATTGAAACCCTTCCTTCCTTGGAGGACCCTTTGGGTTAGCTACTACCTTTTCTTTCTTAGTGCTTTATGAAAAAAATGTAATTCTGAAAACAATTCTTGGAGTTTCTGAGACACCAAATGCTTTCTAATAAGATATTGCCACCTCCATAATTTGAGTTCTTAAAATATTGCTATTTGGTAATATGATGAGAAGACTTTTTGGATTCTTCTTGGGGAACCTCAATTGAGTATTTATTCATAGGTCCAGAAGCCTGGTACCACAAGAACCCCCTCCCCATATATGTAATTACTTTTAAAAGTATCATGTAAATGCTTTGTATAGACTTTGCTATGTATATACCTGGTCAGATTAAAGATTCATATTACAGTTTTCTTATTGATTTATAAAACATCTTTACATACTGATGGCAGTATCTTTCTCTGATCATTATTAAAGATATTTTCTTGGTCAGACTTATTATCATGCTTTTCACTTTGCTCACAGATGTAGCACTTTCTTCTCATGTTAAAACTATATAAAATTTCTGCTACAAATACAGCACCTCTTTTTCACAGCACATATATTACATTACTTTCATTTGTTTTCCTCCCTTCTTCCTCTCATAGTTCTCTTTTATCTTCCAACCTCACACTTTTCTAAGTGTTTATATGAGAGTATACATGTAATATTTGTCTTTTTGTCTTATTTACTTTTGGTTGACATAATGATTTCTAGTTCTACTCATTTCTTTGTGAGTGTGATGGTTTAATTTATCTTTTTCTAAGGCTGAATAAAATTTTATTGTATGTAAATCTTTTCTTTACCCATTCATCTTTGATGGGTACCCAGACTTTTGTGAACATAACAGCAATAGATAGGCATGTACAGTCTCTATGCTGACTGAGAATCTTTTGGATATTTCCTCAGGATTACACTTAGGACTTAAGATAGATTTCAGTGTTTGAAGGAACTTCCATACTAATCCCATAGGGCTTGACTGGCTTACACTTCTGCCAGCAGTGTGTAAGGGTCATTGCTTATTTTCTGATAGGGTAAAATGGATGGATTCTCAAAGAAGTTTTAATTTGCAATTTCCTGATGGCTAAATATATCAAACATCTGTCAAATATTTATTGGCTATGTTTGGTTGTTCTTTTGAGAATCATCTGTTCAGTTTCTCAGCTCATTTGCTGAATGAATGATTTGTTTTCTTTTCTGGTATTTACAGTTTTGTAATTCTTTATATATTCTAGATGTTAATATCATGACTGATGTACAATTGGCAACGAAATTTCCTCTATTCTATAGGCTGTCTCTTCACTCTGCTGAATGGTTTCTTTGCTGCTTTTCATTTTCCTTGGTCCCCAATGTGCATCATTAGGTTATTTATTTGAGATTGCTCAGATTTCTATACACTTTCCTATTAGAACTAACTTAATTACATTGCAAGGGTACTGGTAGTTGTGTTTCAATTCTCATTTGATTTTAAGAATTTTAAAACTCCCAGTGCTTCCTTCAATGACTCACAGGGTCATTCAAGAGTTCACCGGTCTGTCTCCAAGTCTTTGTGTAGTTTCTCTTGTTATTGAGTTCTAGTTTTATTCTGTTATGATCTGATAATATGTAAGCGATCATTTTAATTCTTTTGAATTTGTTTGGACTTGCTTTGTGGCCTAGTATGTGGTCTATTTCATAAAAAAAAGTCATGGGCTTCTGAGAAGAGTGCATATTCTATAGATACGTTAGGCCCATTTTCTCTATGGCATAGTTCATCTGAGGTTCCTTCGCTGAGTTTTCGTTTTCATTGCCTGTCTAAAGATGAGAGAGGTGCCCCAGAGTCATCGCTATTCTTAGATATTGACCTTCGCACTAGAGTTTGAATATAAGAGGTGTCAGATTTGGCCTCTACATATTTACAGTTATTATGTATTCTTGATGGATTATTTCTGTTGTCAGAATGTAGTATTACACTAGTGGGTTTTTAAGAAGCTTTGGGAGAAAACATCATAAGAGGAACAACATCTATATTCCACTAAAAAACTACTAGAAAGGTAATATTTCAAAGTCAGAAGAAGTAGTTGAGGTCACAATAAAACATGGCAATGTGATCAGCATCATTGTCAGGAGATACAAGCAACTCAGAGTTATAGTAACATTTCCCTTACTTTCATTGGTTATATGGAAAAAGACAGACAACAAATGTTGGCAACTGTGGAAAAATGAGACCTTTGATACACTTCTGGGTCAGTCTATAAAGTGGAGAAGGTAATCTACAAAAACGTTTTGCAGTTTCTCAAAATGCTTAGCATAGAGTGTTTATGAGACCTAGAAATACACTCCTGAACATATATAACAGGAACCAAAAATCCATATTCCCTTACACATATGCACACATCCAAAACAAACACACAGAGAAACCCCAAAATGTGTACACAAATGTTCATAGCAGCATTATTTCAAATTGCCAAAAGGTGAAAATAGCCAAATGTCTATCAACTAACCAATGGAATTTTGTTTATCCATTTCATATAGTGTAACGCAGTCGCAAAGGTTACAGTCCACTGTCTAGACGGTCCTTGAAAGGATTATACTACAGGAAAGCAGCCACAGGTAAAGGCCACATATCATGTTATTCCATTATCTGACAAGTCTAGAGCAGGCAAACAGACATGGGAAGTAGGTTAAGATGCCAGAGGCTTGGGAAAAGGTGGGCAAGCAACTTTGAATAGTACATAACTTCCCCTGGGGGTGCTGGAAATGCTCTGAAATTAGGTCACTATGGTGGTTAGAGAATGAATTAAAACTCCTGGGTTGTCTATTTTAAACAGGTGATTGTTAGGGCATATTAATGACCTCAACTGAAACAGTTTAGTAACCAGAGGTGATACGAATCCCTGCTTAACTTCAGGCACAACGGTGAACAAGAGAACCCTGTCCTTCGAGTTATAGAATGGAACATCCCAGTATGTCACACCAAGACATTTAGCTTAGCTTGTCATTGCCAATATGTGCTTTTTACAATGGAGAATGACACTTGACTATTTCAATTTCCCTTTAGAAGAAATTGATGTCATTAGTATGACTGATCCATGTATCCAATCTATTTAATTCATAGGCCAGTACTGTGACTGAATGAATAGCTGTGTGTTGAGAAGAAAATAAGAGCTGGAGGTGATGATTCTATTAGGGAGATCTAAAGCCAGGTCCTAGTTTTACCATTTCCAGCCATGACCCAGGACAGCATCTAACTCTTCATGCCTTAGTTTCTTCATCCATAGAGGCCACAGGAGCCTCATGGCATGTGTGATAGACTTGCTAGTAGACAGCAGACGCTGAGCACGGCATGAACAGTGACAGCATGCTAGCGGTATCTATACTTAGAGAAAACAGTGTGTGTTGGCTCTCACATATCTGTCAAAAGCTCATGTGCTAAGGACTTGGCACAGGGTCTTACAAGGAGGGGAATAGAATTCTCTCTCTCTTTTTGCTTGTCTGTGTGTGTACATGTGCATGCCTGTGCATGTGTGCCATGGTGCATGTGTAGAGGCTAGAGGATGTGTGGTAAGGTTTTCTCCTTCTACCTTAATGTGGATTCTAGGAATTGACCGCAGGCACCTAGATTTGTGCAGCAAGCACCTTTCCCCAGGAAGCCAGCCTCTATCCCTGGAAGTGTAACTTTTGAGAGGTGGGCTAGTGGGTGGTCTTAGGTCATTGGTCATGCCGTTCAAGGGGATTTTGGGGTGCACCATGTATCTTCCTCTTCTTTTCTTTTTCATCACCTGGCCACAAGGTGAATAGTTTTGGCATATACTGCTGTTTGTCATACGTGCTGTCACTCCACAGGCTCCCAAAGAACAGGACCAACTAATCACGGACGGAAACCTTCAAATTGTGAGCCCAAAATAAACCCTCCTTTCTTCACAAGCCGATTGTCTTGCCCTTATGTTGTGGTCATACCTAATGCATGTGCCTTCATGTCCAACTATATTAAAATGTGTGTGATATAAAACATATAAAAATAGAAATTAAGGTGGTTGAGATTTAAAAACTGGAGCCCTGTACAGGCAGCAGAAGCCCTGTGCTGGGCTTCTACTCAGGCTGACGATCTTTTGTCATCTGAGCCCAGACCAAAAGCATTGAGTTTTCATTCCAGTCTCTACTCTACCTGCGAGCTACTGGAGGGTGTGCAGGAGCAGGTCCTACGGAACCACATCATCACTGAATAGGGCCAGGTGGCCCACAGCTTGGAGCTGCTGTGGCTTCAGCCCACAGTGCTTGCCCTGCTGAGAGATAGACAGTTTGGGGGCAGTGGTGCTGCCTGCAGGCTACAAGCACAAAGGTAGAGCCCAGTGATTCTTGGGGAGGCCGAGAACGGGAAAGTATGCGGAAGCCTGGAGCTCAAATAGAATCTGGCCCTGACTCCCTTGCCTAGCAAGAAGATCACCCCGACTCTGGGCGACCACAGGGTATCTGAGACATGTCCTTGCGATGGTCCAGTATTTATGGTTTTGCCAGAAATCGCCTTGAACTAGACCAGCAACTTGTTGCCATGAACATTTGAGTGCAAAGCTATTTGGGAAAAAGGATGTACTGCGTGACACACTGCAGTGTTCAATGCCACTAAGATGAAAGAGTATGCAATGGAGAGGCAGGAAAGATGGAGGCATGGAGAGCTGTGGGCTTGGTGGACAGAGGTGGAACTAGAGATGACATGGATGGCAGGTGTAAGAGAAGCCTATGTGTTACCACCGAGGCCCATGCAGATATCCAGGCTCTGCACTGCCACTGGAAGCCATGTTGATGTCCATGGGCCATGCTGCTGTTGAGGGCTGTCTGGGTCTATAGCCTATGCTGCAGCAGAAGGCTGTGTTGATGTCTGGGGTCTGTACTGCCTCTGGAGACCACCCTGAGGTCTACGGCATGTGCTGATCCTGCGGACATCTGTGGACCATGCTGTTAGCAGCAATCACTTGGAAGTTCATGATCTGTGTTCCTGCTAACTGTAAAGGGTAAGAAAGCTCCTTTTGCAGTGGCATTGATGACTGTAGACTTACAGTTGAGAAAAAGGGACATAGACGACTTTGGTTATAATCCTTACCCCGACTCCCCAAAGTAACCACCGAGACAGGAAACTGTCAAAGAAAACTCTTAAAAATTGTAATAAGGATGCTGAAGTGTAGCTCTCCACAACCAACAGCCTCTATCAGAGTCCATGGTAGGGAAAGACTCAGTTTTCTTTAAGGAGCTGGCTACTGGGCGTTTAACCACACTCCAGTGAGTATATAGGCAATACAAATTGGACTTGTGTTTTTCTTCTTCCTCATTTTCTTTTTTTAGAGGGGAGGGCAGGTCACACAGTGGTGGCAGACCTGAGAGGACTGGGAAGTGAGTGTGATAGGGATGCATTATGTGAAATTTCCAAATAATAAAATAAATATAAATAAATAAAAATATGTTGGAAAAAATTTGAAGACGGTTTAAGTCTTTCTTGTTGAATCCAATGTGTTGTATTTGAATACAAGGCTTGGTGTAAAAACATCCCTTTCAGGACCTCAGTGCAGGCAACAACACGTATAATCCATTATTTCTGTTCCCTTCCCTCATTTTTTCTGTTGCAGAAAGAGGACTGGAATACTCGGGAGTTGCAGCACATGAGGGGCTGATTGTCATTAGATAACCAGCAGAATTAGAGAATGCCACATTAAAGCCCAAGGTGACATCTGATAGCTAATTAAGCTTGCTGGCAGTGGAACTGGTGGTCTTTAGAAAGATCCTTCCACCACGGGCAGTAATGAAGTAGGGGCTGAGGAATACCTGGCTGGGCTACCACAGTAATCTGCAATGACTCCTTCCACAAATGTTCACTAAGACTCTTTTCCATGCCAGGCTCTTTCACATTAAGCTTCCTTAGAACTCTATGTATTTTCATGATTTTATTTCATACAGCAATAACCAGCACTATGACAGGCATTTGGAAGAAGCATAGAGAAGGAAGGAGCAAGCTTCTAGGGTCACAGTAGAGCAACTTGTGGCAAACAGGTAATTAACTTAGTTCTCCAAGACAGTTTTGATTTGCAATCTCTTAAGTCATTTCAAAACCACTAGGAAGGCCAAATCGTTATTTTCTTTATTATTTTGAAAGGAGGCCTATCATATGGTTTTCAGATCAAGGGGATCCACACACAAGATGTGTCTAACTGAACTGCCCAACTTCTGAAGGGCTCAACATGGTAACTGCAATCTAATTTTGTCTTCAAAAATCCTTGTAGAAAAGGGAGGTGCTGCCGATCAGATTTGTTAGGAATAAGGCATGGGCTGAAGGCTGTGCAACTCAGTTGTGCTCTGCTCCTGGCAAGCTCTTTGCTCACTAAGTCTTTCAGGTGGTTATTTTCATTGATCTGTCTTAGATACTAGTTGCAAAGGCATTAAGGCAACCTTGTTAATGCTGCGACTCTTTAGTACAGTTCCTCATGGTGTGGTGACCCCCAACCATAAAAGTATTTTCATCGGTACTTCACAACTATAATTTTGCTAGTTACGGATCATAATGTAAACATATGTGTTTTCTGATAGTCTTAGGGAACGCCCACGAGTGGGTCAACTGACTCACAAAGGAGTCTTGTACACAGGTTGAGAGCTCCTGCATTAACGAATGGCTGTTGCTCTCATGAGCCTTACAGTTAACAAAGCAAATATGACTTCTGGGATGAGACAGTAATACAGCAGCAAACGACGAAGGATCACACTGATAACCACCTGGGGCCTTGATGTCAAGTCAAAAGGAAAACTAACTCCAGTAGAAAGATAAAATATGGCACAGGAAACAACCTTTTAACTTGATCCTTTACCCAGACTCTCTTTTCAAAATTTTAGCATGGAATAGCTTAAGGGATTAAACATCTGGCTGCAAAATTTGGGGGGCTTTGGCCTCAGTTTACCATATGGAGAGAACAGAGAGCGAGAATTTCACTATTCCTTTACAGCTGGGGAACAGAGCTCAGAGAGCACTTGGCAGTTCTTCCTGCCCTGGAGTTTATAAAAATGGAGAAAAGTAAAGTCTGCTACCAAACCAAAACCACATTGGTAGTGTTTCAAGCTATGCTGAGTGTATCTTAATACTTGTCCACTCTAAAGGGATGGTGGTTGTTAGGGAATACTACAAATAGTGACATCAGAGCTTGAAAGTTGAGGTCAACTTCATGGGGAAGATGATGTTTAATCTGGGCCTTTACAATGGGTGGCACTGCAATATATTTCAACCCTGAGACAAAAACAAACAAACAAAACATGAGGCAAGCCAGAAGTACGCAGATCACATTTGCAGGAACCCTTTCAATAGATTAGAAAGCAACACTTCCACATTACTATTTTAGAAGTGAAGTAATACTGACCCAAATTAACAGGTATAAGAATAGCTATGATTAATTGAAACTCTGTAGTATGGAAGTACTTTCCGTGTCTCATCCAAGTTTTATTAAAAGTCTAAAGTTTCACCAAAAGATATATTATTAATAGTTCCCAAGTAAAATACATAAAATAATAAAATAAAATAGTTACCCCTTTGCCTAGTGAAACTGATAATTAGTGTTGTTACATTCACACAGGGGACAACTACGCAGCCATAAAATGGTTGCTCTATTGACTCTCACCAGCAAAACGCAAAGAAAGAAGGCATTAAAGAGAATACAGAGGTAAAACTGATCCTGGGGACAGTTGTAAAGCAATAGTGACAGGAAGGGGAAGCACCCGAGAGAACATAATAGGACTTCTGAGGTGTGGTTATTGTTTTTCTTTCTTAATCTGGATGATGGTTATGTGAATTTGTTCAGATTGTGACCAAAACATATACTTATGGTGCCCACACTGCTACATGACCAACCACAATGACTGAATCTAAAGCTCACAAAGGATCTGTGAGGACCTGATTGTTTGAAAATCCCTGACAACTTACTTAGGCCGTTCTACAGAAGAAAATGAGCATCAGTCTAAGTTGAGAGAGAGAGAGTAGTGCTTGTACACATAAATTTACTCCTGAGTTTTACAGATGTAAGTAGAGGTTTGGAAACTGTCTTGGAGTCCTTCATGACAGCAAGAACAGAATGAGCCTATTCTTACAAGCTGACTTTAAACTTTAATTGCCATTTTAATTTGAGGATTCATTTCCCTTCTGTTACTTCTTGAAAGAGTATCTGGTTCTTGAACTGTCATTTTAAATAATAACTAATGGTACACTAGCATCCTGGGGCATCTCTTCACCAGTGAGCTAAGCATCCCTGTAAGAATTTGTTCTGATTCACTGGGGACACAGCGCTAATATTACAAATGAGGAGCAGGCAGGGGCACAAACAGGAGCGGTAAAGTGGTACATACTTGGGCACCCTGCTCATCCACAATTTACAGTACCCTGCAGCACATGTCTACCATACAAGGGGGAGATTAAAACTTAAAAGTCCAAGCCATGGTATGACCTGGAAAACTTTGCCAAGGGTAGAAGATGTGGTATCAGCGCACAGGACATAAATCAGGAGTCAGCCATTCAAAAGGACCAACTTCTCAGAGTCTAGACTGTGTCTTATGTCAATGGCAGTCACAGATCTAATCAGAGCCAGTGGTGCTAAATGTCTGCCACAGACGGTTCAGCACCTTGCACATCAAACACACCCATCCCCTACAGTGTCTCAGGAGGAAAATTCTAGAGTAATCAGACTCAGTTTAATTCCTTGTGAAGAGATAGGTAATATTTAGCACAACCCATGTATCTGTACTTTGGGAAGGTGGGCCACAAACCAATCTTTAAATGATTTGTGTATTGATGTGTTATGTTTGTAGAGAATGCCCTAATCCATGATCTACATAGAAATACACTTTTATACATTTTGCCTTGAATGCTGACTAGCTGATTTTCAGAATGAACTCTGACAATTATAGCTGGATTCTTTTTATTAAACTTATGGTGAGTCAAAAACTGATTTCCAATTTTTCAGCATCTGCCTTCTGAGTTCAAGGGTACTTCTTGAGCTTAACAATGAAATATACATTAATAGGAATGTGGCAGAGTCAAGCTGAAGAGGTGTCATATTCAAGGATATGACATCTTCAAGGTAACAGTAGCCTTGGACATGGGACAAGTAACGTAGATTTCAATAAATGATAGTTTAAATTATTCTTTCAGAAACTGAGTTACTTAAGTAATTAAGGTTATTGAATATTACAGAAATGAAAATAGCAGAGCAAACAATCTGAAATTTTGGGGGTATGAAGATGGAAAGGCCCAATGTGATTAAGCAATGTGATGACGGAAAGGGAGGAGGGGAGGAGGAGAGGGGGAGGAGAACTAGAAGGAACAGGATGGTAGAGATGGGGAAAGGACAGAGACAGAGAACAAGGGAAGAGATATCTTGATTGAGGGAGCCATTATGGGGCTAGCAAGAAACCTGGCACCAGAGAAATTCCCAGGAATCCACAAGGATGACCCCAGCTAGGATCCTAAGCAATAGTGGAGAGGGTGCCTGAACTAGCCTTGCCCTGTAGTCAGGTTGGTGAGTATCTTAAATGTCACCATAGGACCTACATCCAGAAACTGATGGAAACAGAGGCAGACACCCACAGTGGAGCAATGGGCTGAGCTCCCACAGTCCAGTCGAAAAAGAGAGAGGAGTGAGAATACCAGCAAAGAGGTCAAGACCATGATGGGGACACCCACTGAAACAGCTTACCTGAGTTAATGGGAGCCTTCCAATTCTGGTTTGACAGTGAGGGAACCAGCATAGGACCAAACTAGGCTCTGAATGTGGGTGACAGTTGTAGGGCTGGGGCAGACTGTGGGGCCACTGCCAGTGAGACCAGGATTTATCCCTAATGCTTGTTCTGGCCTTTTGGAACCCATTCTCTCTGGAAGGATACCTTGCTCAGCCTAGATATTGGGGGGAGGGCCTTGGTCCTGCCTCAAAGCAATGTGCTAGACTTTACTGACTCCCCTAGGGAAGCCACTCGTCTCTGAGGAGTCGATGGGGGTGGGATAAGGGATGGGAGGGGGGAAGTGGAGGGAGCAGGAAGAGGGGAGGGAGTGGGAAATGTATTTGGCATATAAAATTAGAAAAGATAGTTTCTTAAATAAGTAAAAGAAAGAAACGAGATGACAAACATACTGACGCCTGCATGCTTGCTGCCATCTGAACTGTTAGGGAGCTGTTTTTGGTGGCTCTCACTGGAGCGAGCGGCTTACTCTGGGAGACAGGCACCTGGCTTTTTGAAACTTCAGGGTGTGATACTGCCTTGTAACTTAGTGTGAATACAGGCCTCTTTGTTCCCGTCTGATGAAAACCATTAGTACAGTGTATGAAAGGGGAGAGCTGGGGACTGAGGATAAATGAGAGCATACTCTGTGGGAAAGGCTACGGAGAGAGCTCCCAGAAACTTCAGGCTTCAGAATATTTTGGAGACCCTGCTGGCCAGGTCCTCTATATAACACAGGAAAATGGCAAGTAGAATTGATCCTACTTGACATACAAAACCAAGACATTAGAGAAGACAAATTTCTTGAGTATGATGCTTGCCTTAGCATTAGCATGTTGTAGAACAGACAGGGAGCTGTCCCAGTGAATTTGGCTGGAGTCCAGGCATTTGTATCAACTCACACTTCAGTTAATTCTGTCAGTTTGGTCAACGTCTACTTACAATTTCTTTAATGTTTTTCTTTTTCTTGTGTGTGTGTGAAAGAGAGAAAGAGCGAGAGTGAGCATGTGTGCTTCTACACATGTATGCACTTGCATGTAGAAGTAGAAACTAATGTCAAATGTCTTTCTTGATTGTTCTCCACCTTATATACGAGGCAGATCTTTAGCTATTGAACTTATAACTCCCTGATCCAACTAGTCTAACTAGTCAGCGTATGCTAGAGATCTTCTGTCTGTCTCCTTGTCGTGTTGGGATTTCAGATGGGCCCCTGGCCTACCCAACATTTACACAGGTGTTGGGAATCCAAACTCCGGTCCTTATGATTTCATGGAAAGCTCTTTGCCCCCTTCATCTCTTCAGTCCCAATTTCAACTTCTGAAAATCTGAAATTGCTTCTCTTCGTGACAGCAGCAGGTGTATTGTCCACATGTCAGGCTGCTCAGTGACACAGATACCAGTGTCCTAATGACTTCTAGTCTACCATGATGCGACGCACATTTTAGACTGTCCCTCAACTCTTCGTTATTTCATAAACTTCTGCTCTAGACAACCGGACACTGAGTGTAATAAATTGCAAGGAACAAGTCATTCTGCAGCAACAGCAGGAGCTAGGATTGAATACTCACTCTAAAGCGGGCAGAGCGTCTAGAAGCAGGCTCCGCTGCTAATTCAGATATGTTGACTGACAGCATGAAAGCTGCTTATCCTTGGAGTCTGTGGTTTCAGCAATAAACTCGGATGAAACCTAGGTAAAGACCTTGTCTTTGGGGAGACAGGAGAGAGCACAATTCTGAGAAAATATCAAATATCAGACTGTTTCCCAGAAGCTATTAATTGGTGGGAATGTTCAATGTAATTTAGCACTCTGGGTTATCAAATGCTGTTAGTTTTGCCTCCATTTAATTCTGTCCATCAACCCTGAAGCTACACAACCTGCAGTTTGTTTCTGGGATCACGGTAGGCACATAGAAGGTGGTTTCTGTAAGAAGATATACCACTCCTGTTTCTAAATACTTCACAGAAGGGACACATGAATTCACTTTATGTAGTGCTTATTCAACTATGGGACAAAGGAGCACATGCCTGTATAGCAACCATTTACCAACAGTCATTGTACTTAATTTTGGGAACTTTGTTGATTTCCAAAGGTTTCATTTGCCTTAGAATACCAGAAATAGTGGTTTCCGTACTACTGAGCACTAAGTAACTGCCCCATTCTCCTTGTATAATGGCCCTTTGGATTATGGGACAGATATTCTACACACACTATTTTATTCCACAGTCAAAATAACGCTATAAGCAAGCGTTGTCTCCCCTCCACACCCCCCCCCCGTCTTTAGATGAGGTAACTGGGGCTGAAGTCACAGTGCCAAGTCCAAGGTCACAAAGGGAAGAGAGCTGCAACTGGGCTCTTCTAGGTCTATCTGGTGCTAGTTAGTGCTCTGGGCCACTGTGCTCATGGCTCCTGACTTATGGAGTTCTCTGTTCGGGGAAGCCTGTTGGCAGTTGGCTCCAGTGCAGCATGAAGCCAGTGGGCACCTGTGACGGAACTGTCAAACATGGGGAGTTACCTCTAAGTGAACCTATACAATTGGGCCACGGCGGTGAACATATCTCTGATATGCAGTCAACCAGATCTTGAAACAGGTGCTTGGAAAAAAGCAATATTGTTGTAACTGAAGCAAGCAAAGGCTCAAAAACACATTTCTGAATTCTCTAAACAATGGAGTATTGCTGGAGAGACAGCTGCAAATGGCGTACTCCAGTGAAAATTCAAAGAGAGACAGATGGCTTCCCTCTGAAGATGTGGAACTTTATATAAATGGAACAAGACCTTTCAAACTTTAAAATTATTTGAAAATTCATTTTTCTCTAAGTTTGGAGAGCAAAACTTACATAAACTTTTATTACTCTTTAACAAACATGGCGATAGCTACTCCCTGTTCTAAGGCTGGGCTGAGACAGACATACCAGGAAGGCAGTGAGACTAAACCCTTTACACCTCATGGTGTGGCAGCTAACTGGAAAAAAAAAAGCCCAGATTAAACAAAGCCTAAAACACCTTTTAAAAGTATTCTTCTATAATTGAGTTTTGAGATCAAAAAATGGAGATGTGATGATTAAATCAAAAGTCGAAAATATGAGTCGCTGCATAATTCCTTCCTATAGAAGGCAGGTCTTTTCGTTCCCCTAAGGATAACAAGAAGCTGTAATTGGTGGTCCTTTTGTCTTTCTTATGAAAATGATCAGTTTTCAGTAAGTTCTACCTTCTCTTAGTGGTACAATGCCCTGTGCTATGTCTGCAGCTCATGCACTACAACTGGAGCCACCAAGTCCACTAGATAAGTCTATTTTAGTTGTTTGTTTAAAGATGCACAGAATGCCACTGCAGGTTAAAAGTGGTTCATTCACAATGGTTTGAACACAGTTGTCTATGCACAGAAGTTTAATTACTAGCTATCTACATGGCTGCAATATTACCCTCAGGGCTGCACTTCTTAATTAAAAATATTTGAGCTTCACAATAAGAGACTCTATTAAAATTATGAATAAAACATTGTAAAGGAGAAGTTTACTAAGCACTCAGCAAATCAATTTCAGTAAGCATTCCTAAGTGGAGTACCTTTCCAGGTCGAGGCCCATAGACCGCTGTGGCCCTCCTAGTTTAAGAGCCTTTAATTTTCCTTTGTCATGAAGTGGTTTTCCACTTGGTAAGAGCACATGTTTTCAGTGGGATGTCCACCCACAACTCCAGGTTGTAGGACCGTGAGGTTAAATTAGTGGCTGAGTTTCATAACTGGAACAACATTGCTCTCTGCCCAGGTTCTCAGCTTCTGGACCCAGGGCAATCCTTAATTCTTCTTAGGTCAGCTTCCACACATCATTTTAGCTCCACACCTCAAACATCTGTCTACTGCTCCCCTTCGTCTTGACTTGGAACTAGCAGCTAAACACCTCATTCCACTCAGGCCTGTTGCATCCACTCTTGACAAATCAGAGGCACACATCTCAATGGCTACTTAAAGTCCACCCCCCCCAGTACTTACTATTGATCGTGGCATAGAGGAGGATGCTCTCCTTTAACAAGAAGGCCTGGGCCCCATGTACCTCTCTGACCTCATCTTCTTCTACTTATTCTCTGACCACACAACCCAGCTTTGTTCTCAAGGTTTTGCATCCAATGATTCTGATTCTGACAGCACTATTCCAAGGTTACTTGCATATTTGGCATCTCAGTAAATTTATGACCACCCAGATAAGCACTGAAGGACCTGGGCTGCTGCTCAGCCCTGCCACTCTATACATTTTTTCCCTATTCCTTTTGCATAGATTGCTCTACAAAGTGTTGTTTTCCAACAGCTATGACCCATTGAATAGAGAATCTCTAGCACTGAGAAGAATTCCTGACCTTACTCACTCATCAGATGCTCTCGCCCAGAGGTGAACCACACAGCAATATACTATCGCTTTGGAGGTGCTCTGTTTTAGACGTCCAGCAAAGGTGGTAGTGATGCCACTTACGATGACATGCCTGAGAGTGCTAGCCTAGCAGTGATACCTGCATGCTGATGCCAGGATAATTCTCAAGATTGATATTGGCATCAAGTATGGCCATTTGTCTGTGTTAGACTTCAATAGCAAGACTACAATAGACAAAGTAAAAAATAAATGAAATTTAAAAATTTCCATTAATGACAGTTTATGAAGATGATAAAGAAGAAAAATAAATAAGAGCACATAGAAGTAAAACTATCTGTCTACAGTGACATGAGCCTATGTATAGAAATCTACAAACAATCAGACAAGTTCACCAAGGTTATAAGATACAAATCAACTTTACTTCTATCTATTAGCAATAGACACACAAAAATGAAATCAAGAAAACAATTCATGGAAATGATAAAATATTTGTAAATAAATTAACAAAAGAAGCCAAAATTTGTATATGAAAACGATGAAGCACCTCTGAAAGAAAACTTTCAATGACTGAAAACCAGAAAGATATGCCATGAGTTTGAAGGTTTAATATGACCTGGAGATCTGACGTCATCCCACGTTAGTCAGCTCCCCATCACACACTGCTGTATTTGAGATAATAAAGTTATCAGGAGAGGTTTACTTGGTTGACGATTCTTGAGGTTCCAGCCTAAGACAGGCAGACTTACTGATTTAGGCCTCTGGTGGGGTTTCAGAGGTGCATGGCTGGGAACATGTGGTGGACTAAGTTCTCTTACATCATAAGCCAAGAGAGGTAAGAGGAGGAAAGAGGAAAAAGATGGGACCGGCCTCTCACTAGTCTATTCAAAGTCCGGTGCCAATGACAGAAGACTTCTCATAGCAGTCCACCCTCCAAAGGTCCATAGAATTATCCCAACAGCCCCACCCTGAGCAGCAAGCCTGCAACAGAAGGGCCTGTTTCATAAATCCCTACCAAGATCCCAGCTGCCTTTTATGCCAAAATGGACAGCCCCAAAGTTATACAGAAATGCAAGGAATCTAGCACAGCAAGAACAAGGAAAGGGCAGAGTGAAGTTGGAGAAAGCACACTTCTTGATTTTGAAGCTTATACAGAATTAGACTGATAGAGTTAATATATTACTGGCAGAGAGAATATACATGCATATTATATATATTTCATATATCATTATACTGGGAAAATTTATTTTTCAAAAAATATGCTAGAACACTAAATTTCCATGTTAAATAATGTAGGTAGACAAAACCCCTATACTACATAGTCACAAAGATAACTGGAAGAGTCAGAACTACATAAGTGTCAGAAGAAATATTCAGTATAAATATTTGTAGCCTTGGGTCAGGCATTTTTTTTTAGATATACTGCCAAATACACAGCAATGGAAGAAAACAACAAGTTCATCAAAATTTAAAATGTTCACGATTCAAAAGACACCATGAGGAAATGAAAAGGCAACCCACAGAGTGGAAGTAAATATTTTAAATCATGTATTTGGTAAGGAAGTTTCATTCAAACCCTATTAAGAATTCTTACAAATGAATAATGATAAGAAAATCTAAATAAAAATAGGCAAACGACTGGAGCAGACATTTATCCCAAAGAGATATATAAATGGATAATAAGCACATGAAGTGCTGTTCAAAATCATTAGTCATTACAGAAATTCAAGTCCAAATCAGTGAGCTACCACTTCACAGCCACTAGGATGTCTTACACACAAAAGACAGAGCAGAAGAAAGGCTGAGGAGCATATACAGAGAGTAGACCCTTCATTCACTGCTTCTGGGAATGGAAAACAGAGAGAACACTTTGGGACAGCTTGGCAGCTCTCCCTAAGAGCAGTTTCCTGCGATTTATCACTTTTACGTATGTACTCAAGAATACCAAATACACAGGAAAAAAAGCTTGGCCATGAAGGTTCATAGTCTCCTCATTTGTAATAGCCCCCAAAAAGAATCAGTCCAAACCGCCTCAGTTGACAAATGAAACAAGAAATAAGGCATAACCACATAAAGGATTCAGATACAGTGTGATAGCTATTCTTGGTTGTCAACGTGACTATATCTGGAATTAACTAAAAAATCAAGGAGGTAAGCACATCTCTGAGGGATTTTCCTTAATTAAATCATTGAAGTGGGAAGATCCACTTTTAATCTGGATCTGTCAGGGTGGGAAGAGTCATCTTTAATCTGTGCCACACCAGGCAGAAGCCTAAATAAAACACATGGAAGAAGGAAGCTCTTGCTCTTTGCCTGCTTGCTTTTATTCTCACTGGCATTAGAACCTGCTTCTTTGGGATTCTAGCATATAGTGACGATATTCCAGCATATACATCCAGCCCCATGAACTGAACAACAACTGGATTCTTGGGTTTTCCACTGGTAGACAGCTGGACCATAGCCTGTAAGGCTCTCTAATATATCATATAAACACACACACACAGACACACACAGACACACACACACACACACACACAGACACACACACACACACACACACACACTCATTTATTCTATCAGTTCTGTTCCTCTAGAAAATCCTAATACAGAATGAATTGGTGCTTTGACATATATATTCAACAAAGGATTTAGACACAGAAGGCCACAGAGGATGGCTCCATCTGTATGAAACATCCAGAACCGGCAGGGAGACCAGCAGCTGTCTAGAACACGGTGAGGGCAGTGGAAATGGCTGTTAGTGGGAATGGATTTCTTTTGGGATGACAGTGGCAATGCCTGCACCTTGATAATATGCTAAAATATGATGAATTGAACATTTTAAGGGATGAATTCTGTTGTGTGAAAACAATAAAGTAGTCACATTGAGGAAAAGCTGTTTCTCTGGGTCTCTGGGGGAATTCCTCTGTGGTGGCACAGCACTCAAGTCAACTTTCACAGGTTCTTAGTTACAAACATCTAGAACCCACTGTAAAGCAATGAGCGTGGACTTCTGCCTCAAGCCTGTCTCTGAGAAACACTCCACTCCTGCTGCAATTTCACTCTTCAGTGAGGCAAGACTACCTTTTGCCTTCAATAATTTTATGTCCTATTAAAACAAGATGGTCAGTCACATTTGCAAATGCGAGCCATGGGTCTCAGTGATTACAAGGTTGGCAGAGATAAAACCGGACTAGTTTGAGCTCTCAAACCATTTAATTCCGTGTCAGCGTGTGGGTATGTGCACTGAAAGAGGCTGAGGAGCTCCGGATCTGGAGTTAAACAGAACTCAGGTCTTCAGCAAGAGTATACGAGTCCCCAGTGGCTGAGCCATCTTTCCTGCCCATAGTCTGAATTTTGGTGCTGAGGCCAAACTTCTTTGCATGGATGGAAAGCCACAATGCTGTGCCTTTAGTCCTCACCAAAGACAAAGTTCCTTCCCATGCTCATTGCTCTGGAGATTCTGTTAAGTCAGTCTTCCCAGGGGGAAATGCAATAATGACTCTCAAGTTGCTTCACGGGAGAAGAGGTGTGTTGAACTTGGGCTTTGAAACTGTGAATAATCCAGAGGGTTTCTGGGGACTGCTTTAACTCAAGTGCCTCTTAAGTGAGGAGAACATACAGAGTATGTCACTAGCTTTCTCTCCAAACTTTTGTTCCTTTATTCTTTCTGTCACTCCCTTGTATGATGCGAAACCCTGCAGAGAGGCAGGGAACTTCAAGTCCAATTGTGCCTTTTCAGGCTTATTTTTCCATTCTGGTAAGAAGTGAGCTACTTTTTGGATATACAGACTGACAGACTGTTGGGGGGAAAACCAAGAGGGATGCCTCCCAATGACATGACAAGGCTTGGCTCCTGGTAGCTTAGCACTGGCTACAGCCAAGGAAAGCAGCACTAGAGAAGACCGACATGGCCAGCCAGAATTCCAAGTCATTAGTAGAGCCAAATAACTACAATTATAACTAGGTTAAATAATTAATGGTTTTTTGATTGTTTTAAGAGTATTTCTAATTTAAAAAAGTGGGAAAGTCACAGGTGACTTTCACTCTAACTTGTCACAACACAGGTGACTTGCTCTTTCTGTATGAACACAGATTTCAGTTCTCCATTTGGATATTATTTGAAGAGAGGTTACTGTCAGGGTCCATATGCCCCAACATAGAAATTATTTTTCCCTAACTCGACCGGTATGGAGGCATGAGAAATAATGAGACACAGTTCATACAGCAATATCGGAAGGGCATCTCAGGCTTCATCCATTCCTGAAGATCTACCCGCGTTTTTTATTCAAACACCTTTTATCCCCCCAGGTAAACCAAGGTGGAAACTCATTAATATCCTCTTTCTGGGCAATGCAGGCCTACTGAAACACCTGCAACTTAAGTCACCAGCTTGGAATCCACACCTCTTTCCAGGCGATCTACATATTAACAAAAGAGAAGGAGCCATACATCCTGAGTCTTTGTCAGGTAGCTAGCTTGTTTGGCAGGATTGCAGCTGCCTTGGAAATTAAGCACGGCCAGAGAGCCTGGCTGTAAATATCTTGTATGAAATATGGGCCTACAGGTTGCCAGCATTAGAAAGAAGCAGCACATAGTTATTTTCATGGAATGCTGCATATGGACAGTGATTCTGGAATTATGTAGAGAATCCATGCTCCAGTTCCAACTACAGCAGCTGTTGTCCCTGGACAGCGTAACTGCTTACACCTGACTATTCCCATCTGAGCAGCAGGCATGATGAGAGTCCCTGTCTCTTGGGGTCTTTGTGAAAATCCAATGAAAAACTTGGTGCACAGGGTTGTGGTACAATGTTGGACATATGGAAATGCTCAGATGCTACTTCCACTTTACTGATGATAAAGAGGTGGTGGCCTTAGACTTGTACTAGGTAGTTACTTATTACAAAAGGCTTAGAGCGCAAATGAGCCTAAGTCCTGTACTGTAACAAACAAAGAATGATTTTTGGACATGATACACACACATTTTCATGTTTGAAAGTGGGGTTTGTTCTGCAGCATCTCATTTATTGTCCGGTTTCTGAGAGTATTCTATGAGAAAGTGAAGACTGAAATGCACTAATGTGGAAAGGGAAGCATCAATCTTATGGACGCGAATGCGGCCAGTGTGTAACTAGTCTCGGGATTTAGCTGAGGACACGGATTTACTCTTAACCTTCACACGTATCATCTATTATTTGTGAAACTGCTGCAGAGAGACCAGAACGTGAAGAGAGTAATGATGCTTTTATGACTCCTAATGTAGATTGTTATTGAAAATCTGTCAATTTAACGGGCCAGCTTTTGGCTCAAAAATAAGGTCCTCATTTATAATTTGCAGACACTGATCACTCAAATTATAGGAAGTAACTGGCAAATAAAAAATAACTATTATGATGAGAACCACATAATTATCTTTCTCATTAAAAACATGAGGCTTTCTATTATCCTCAGGATGTGCAGCATACTCTTTAACAGCTGTTGTAAGTGAACTAAAGCATCTGAATGGGAAAGAAAATACATTACTGATCACCCAAATGATGAAGAATAAATACTGCTGTAAATGTGCAAGAAGTGCACCAAAGCACAACCTTGTGGGAAGTCCTGCCTACACAGAAACCACAGCCAAGCTGCACACAGACCCTTCTGGAATCCATTTCAACTGTCCCCCCAGACTTAGCTTAGGAAAGTTTTGCTTGCTGAAGCTGGCATGTGGAGGGACAGTAGGTTCCTCTGTTTTGATCAAGGGATCTGGAACTTTCTAAGAACATATTCCTTCCTTCCTTTGTGGCTAGAAGGGTATGAAACAAGCAACAGATCCATTTGTGATGGCTAGTCTTGGCTGACAATGCAACTTGATGGAGAGATGCCTAGAAAAGTGTTAAGGCACGTTCTAGCTGTGCCTCTAAAGGCGTTTCCAGAAATAATTTACAGTGTGTGTGGGTGGGGGAGGGGTGAGGAAATGAGTGATGTTACCCAGTGAGATGCGGTCTTAGAGAGAACACAGAGTGAAAGGCAGCGGTTTGCACTCTGCTGTTGCTATGACCCAGGGGCATCAGCCAAGATTCTTAAGCCTTTCAGTATGGACTTGCAGCAGTGACTGAGTCTCATAGGCCTTCAGTCTTAGGCGGGGGCTGTATCATTGTTCCCTCCCATTCTAAGGCTTCCTGGTTTGAGAAGCTTCCTGGTTTGAGAAGCTACTGGTTTCTCAAGCAACAGATGGCCATAGAGTACTTTTTGAAGACTTTGTTTCTATAATCTATCTAATAGATTGATTTTTATATATACATTAGATGAGTTATTTTCATCCCCAGAGCCTTGATGAGCATGCTATTTTAAAGTTATTTCTATCTATTTGCCTCACTATGGAATTTTTGCTTTCTGGTGCTCCTGCTTCCAGAGAGGCCCTTTCTAGATATCTTCCTCATATCTACCATGCTCGCTAAGTGGGCGAACACAGAGGCACTGGTTCTTGGGACTGGAGAACCTGGGTATGGTGGTTACCCTACATTGTGGAATAAAGTGGAAATCATTTTGGGCAGAAACTTGTGAGTAAGATATAAAGTACAAGTTTTTAACAAATTAATAAATCTATGAATAAGGCACTATATATATTACTTTAATATGAAAAATATGATCAAGTAAAATAGCTATACAAATTAGAAATAGGTATAAATCACTTTTTTAAATGGCTTTCTATATGGTAAGTAGTCTGAATAAGGCATATTTTTCTACCCCCAAGTAAGTAATTAGAGTACATTTAAAAAATATTCACATATTCGCTTCAAAGAACATCTAAAATAGGATCCATGAATTGCCGAAAGCATCTAAGAACAGTATACTTCGTCTATATGCTAAGCTAACTGTGGGAAGAGAGAGAAGTAAAGCTTACAAAATTTAGCTTATTTAATGGAGGAAATGGTAGTCTAAGGACATGTGGGCTTAGGGAGGCACTTTTTGCCTGTGCTGCCAGGCAATTTTATTGTTTAAGAGCAGTAGAGAATGAAATGTGTTTTATAAAGTGTTTTTCTTATGTGAACATTTCAATGAAAAGTGTATTTTTCCAGGAAAATACCAACATCCTTTTCAATATAATTGCTTGGAAGGCTGAAAGGGAATGCTAGAAAAAATTTACATATGTCTAGTTCTGTGATTTATCCATGGGAAAGCAAACCTAAAAAATGTTAAGATCGGAGAGAAGAGAAATTACATATATAAAATCAATGGCCATGAAATAAATAATGGAAAGAAGCAATACAGGGCTATTTTTGTGCAATGAATTACTATATAGCATACCATAAAATTTCATGCTATGTGCTGGATAGTTTTATGTCACCTGGAAGGAGGGAACCTCAATTAATAAAACACCTCCACAAGAAGGGGCTGTAGGCAACCCTGTATGGCATTTTCTTAATTAGTGATTGATAGGGGAGGCCCAGCCTATGGTGGGTAGGGCCATCCCTGGGATGGTGGTC
Organism: Ondatra zibethicus; assembly: GCA_004026605.1. Classification (NCBI taxonomy): domain Eukaryota; kingdom Metazoa; phylum Chordata; class Mammalia; order Rodentia; family Cricetidae; genus Ondatra; species Ondatra zibethicus. Next base: position 44,021 of record PVIU01015063.1, read on the forward strand.
CTGGGTTCTATAAGAAAACGGGCTGAGCAAGCCTTGATGAGCAAGCCAGTAAGCAGTACCCCTCCATGGCCTCTGCCTCAGCTCCTCTTTTCTCCCAACTTGCCTTTTAATCTTGGCATTTCATCCCAGCAATAGAAACTCTAACTAAGGCATGATATAAATAATATTTTAAGAAGCAACTACATCATTGTATGTAATTATGGTGGATTTTTTCTAATTTGACTCACTTATATTTACATACAGTAAGCAAGCGAGTATTAAATAAGCTTAGATCAGGGGAAAAATAATACTTAAAAGAAATTAGGTGGTGCCTGAAGATCTATACCCTGACACCAAATGCTGACATTCCATTCATAGCCAAACAGAACCAAATGCACCGTTACTACCAAATTTTGGTAACTTAAAACAAAATGTTTGGTGACAGAGTTGGGCTGTTTAGTTTTATACATTGTTCAAGAGTAATGATCCCTTCAGAAAGGTGAAATTTTCCCCTGAGAATGCAGAATGTGATGGCGAGGAAGCAAGCACGGTCCAGGCTGAGCATGGAAGAGCAGAGTTAGCAGAGCCTCTAACTAGAAGGAAGCTGCTATTGTCTTGCTCACTTCCTTTCTTGGTCATCATGTGTAGAGACTTGTGCTAGTCAACATGGATGGCGGGAACATAATGGTAGACCAAGTGCCTCCCATCTTGAGATTTTATTCAGGCGGCAATGAAGAATTATGTGATTTGAAACAGACTATCATAAGAACACAGATCAGAAGGAATGGGAATAGCACTGTTGTGGAGTGCTGAGATAGTTTAACTGTCCTGGCAGGAGAGAGGATATTCTATGGGCAGACACTTGTGCCCTCCCTTTGGTCATTAGACTATTGAAACAATGGTGCCCCAGATACTGGATTTCCTCAGCAATTTCATGCTGGAAGTAAGAAAAGACTAGGTGCCAGTCAGAGAAGAACTTGTCTCCCAAGAAGAGATTTCAGACAATTCTGATTCCTTGTCAGACCACCTTATGAGACGATCTGAGCTACGGGTGGTGGGCAGTCCACACTTCAACCAGGACTACTGAGCTATGCATCCCTCTCACCCTCTATTTAAATCTAAACCTCATGTTAGGACCCCGAAGATGGACTTAGGGAGGTCACTTAGATCTATGGATTTGAGCTTCTTCCCAGTAGAGACACACTGAATAAATCTCCTTCCTCTGTTTTTTCACTATTACTCATTTGATTGGGCTACTGAGGAAGGGTGAGTAAGTCTGGCTTGTTGAGGCTCTTAGAGCCCAGGCTGTGATCCTAGCATATTCAAGTGCAGTGGAAATGGAGGCCTAGAGTAGAAAATGCAGAGGTGCCCATGTCAATGAAGTGATGAAGGAAAAGCTAGACTGATTTCAGTGTTGGAGTCAGCACGTTAAGGGCAGAGGCTGCCAGACTTATAACAACTATAGGATCTGTTACAAGGACTCCATATGGTTTTGTTATTCATGTATCTCCCTGTGGTGCCTACAAAATGCTGTGTGTGTAGTTGGAGCCTAATAAATATTTACTAAATTAATGCCACTTGCAAAAGCCCCAACATCCTGCCTTTGACATATGTACCTATATACCATGGCTGTCATTTCAGGTCCTGGTGTACATTAGTCAAGCAGTTAACCACTGAACTACACCCCAGTCTTGTGTGTGTGTGTGTGTGTGTGTGTATAAACATGGGATGAATGTAGGCTGTGTGGATCACAGAAATCTCACTGTCACTTGTTTGTGTCAGTTAGAGAGAAGAAAATGTTTTGCTTTGTTTTATTTTGTGTTTAGAGAAGAGATAACACTATATAGCAGTCAGACCAAATTTTTAGGGAGGAAGAAAGAGAAGAAGGGAGGGAGGGAAGGAGGGAAGGCTGGATGTCTGGCTGTGCTGAATCCATCAGGGCTGTCTTAGAACTAAACCAGGAGGTAATTGCTGACTTCTATTTCCCTTCTTTTTTAGACTAGACCAAACAGATCCTTTTTGTATCTTTATGAAAATGAAGTGTTACCACCACTCATTCACTCGTAATTGAGGAGACTGGGCATTGCTCCAGTGTCCCTGGCACTCTTTCTAGCTTTTTATCCACAGACATGTTCTTCAACAGTGTGAACATCCTCACAGTGCCCAGTGTTGGGAAGGAGAAGGATGCTCAAGAAGTGGCTTCCAGAAGAAAGCATGGTCTCCTGTGACTGAGGCATGGACAGAGATAGCTACTGCCCTTTCTTTCCTATCTGTAGGACTCTGATACATTCCTCTGTTATTTGTAAAACTAGTATAAACAAAAATTAGGTCTCTCAGTACCAGCAAGATATGCCCCTGAGAGACAGGCCCTCTGTTGTCATCTTTCTTTACTATAGATCAGCAAGCCTTATTGGCAGAGGCTTTAAGACCAAGTTTGATAGCACCACTGTCAGTTAATCCCAACTGCTTCCCACAGAAAGAAATGGTCACAAGACAACAGGGAAGGGCACAGCACCATAGGGTAATTATGAACATCAATGATGCACGGTATATTCCAGAAACCTAGAGATAAGGATTTAAGGTGTCTGCCATGAATAAATAAATTGTTGAAGATATGTTTAACCTGATTTAAATAATAAGGCATATACATAAATTGAAGCATCACATTGCACACCATTACTCTGTTACAGGTTTTCTATTTAGTTAAATGAATAAAATTTAAAACCTGTAATGGAAGAGTGAAGACAGTAGCAAAAGCAATACTACTTATAAGGTAAGAGGTAATGAAGAGGATCCCTCCAGAGCTCAGATACTCTCTTGTGAAAATTTAAAAAGTGACTCAATCCCAGATTCATTTAGAAGTCTCTGAACAAATGAATTGACTTGGTAGGAAATCCATTTCTCCATCCACAGTGCATCAAGGTGCAACCTTCTTTTGCTTCCAGGAGTTACTTCAGGAAAACCTTTTCCTTTGTTTGGCATAGGCAGAGTTTATAAACATGAAATTACTTACAAGCATGTATCTAGGCATTCAGCTCACATTTTCTTAAGTTATATCCTGGTGTGGATATCAGCCAAGAGGAAGACATATACCCCAGTGAGTATATTTCCATGCTAACATGCTTCTGTGCTATTTTAAATATAAAGAAAGGACATATAACTGGGGGATCTACACAGGGAACCATAGATACATTCCCATTGCCTCTCCCTGAACCATTAATTGTAGTTTATACCAGATTCAGAAAGGGAATTAAGATGATTGAGAAGGATAAGACATAAGCTGAAGTTTGATTAATAGTTTGATGTGACCTGGTTTAGTTTCTCATTTAGAGGAAAATTCTACAGTATTCACTAAGAGATAGGCACTGAGAGCACCCTTATATTTCCTTCATTAATGCTTCTGCCTCTTTTATAAGATATAGATGTTGTTCATTGATTTCACATATGTAAGGGCTCAATCTGCTTGTGAGTTAATTTCTGGGAGAGTTCTATGCATTTGTTACATGCACGAGAAGTTGGCTAAGAATGAACTGAACAGCCACATTCTCCCATTGGTTGATCAGGGAGCTACTGCAAACTCACACAGCAGTCACGAGAAGTTAGCTTTTAAGAGTAAATGAACAGCCACAATCTCCTGTTGGTTGGTCATGGAGCTACTGAAAACTCACACAGCAGCTGAATGTACTTTGTCAGAGCAGCAGAGAGGCATCTACCATTTTCCCATTCCAATCCTTGGCTCATCTCTTTCTCGGAAGAACAAATACACAATGATTTTGATTTAACTTAATACATACATTTTAAAAACCCTAAAGATCTTGAAGCACCTGTATTTGGGCTTAGAAACATTTGTTTGTTAAATATTCAATCAAACTCCAGTGCCAGGAACATCAATAGAGCACTCCTGATTAACTGTAGTACAGCATATGTATGCAGAAGAGGATGATTTCCCCGAGGAACCCGCACTTCCTTTGTTGAGCTACATTTCTTAGAAGGACGTGCAGATGGGCATTTGGACAATCATTTCTGGATGCACAGAACGGATGGCTCTTGCTGAGCTGTAATTTTGAAAAGATAATTTTAATGACTCTTGAGGGCCACTGACTTAGAGCAGATGGGACCTAGGCTCTTTGAATCACAACTTTCATGTTGAATGAGTCAGGACAGAGCTCATGCTAGCCTTTGTAAAAATGGATGATTGTATTTACCTAAAGACAAGAAGTCTATGACATTCTTAAAAATTCTGTAAAAAAAAAAAAGAAAAAAAAACAACACAACTGAAATATTCCAAGCTCACCTTTGATGGCAATCTTGAATTGCAATCTGGTGAGTACAAATTTTCATTTGGCCAAAATTTGAAATGTGCTAATTGACAACCCCTTCAGCTAGACAGCAGAGCTGGCAAACAGCTGAGATAGTATAGATCATACTTATGCTGTTGAGGAAAGAGCATAATTATCTGGACAAATTATAGCTAGATAGTTACAAAAATGAAAACCTAATTTCTTCTTTCATGAAACAAGACTGGCCATTCCAATGTTTCTTAAATGTCTTTTTAACAACCATCTCCAAAAAGGATTTCGACTTCTTGGCTATTACAGTAATCTGTCACAATAATAATAAAGTTCTCTGAGGATGACAAAAAAAGTGGTAGTAGTGTTTTATCTTTCATTTTACTCCGTTGTAAACAAACTGAAAGGAAGACATGGAGGTTCTTAGCAAGCACCCGGCCTTCACCATGTCTGATACTCGGTGAACAAATCATCTCTCTTTCAGTATCATAATTCTGCCGTGAGACAGTGAGTGCACAGGGCAGGGAAGTATGAGCTTATGAATATTTGAAGAAGTAATAAGGTTCTCATAATTGTTTAAGACAAATCATATTTTCCAATGAGGTAGATTTGATATTAAAGAGTTCTTACAGAAAGTCCTGTTCAAAACTGAACATTGATCTGCAAGACATGTAGCTTCTACCCAAAATAACACAGTGTTGGGTTTTAAGCAGAGGTTATTTTATGCCTTTGTCACCTTCTGTACAACAATGCATAGTCTAGTAGAAGGGACCAAGAGGCCTGTGGCTTTTTCAGAAATATGTTAGTGGATAATAATAAAGACATACTGAATCAAACAGGCCAAAAGGATTAGCCACACAGAACAAATGTGAGATTTGTCTGGCAGGTCATTCTGGAGAGTACATTACATTGTAATTCACAAAATACAGGAATAAAATGTGAGGCAATATATTTAAAATCCTTACATTTTCGTAATACACACACTGACATTTGAGTTTTCAAAGACTATACAGAAACATAAAATGTCATATGTGGATCAAACATACTTTCCATTATGTTTTTTTTCACATTTAATTTTTTATTATTGCATTATAAATAGTACCATTCAAAATTTCTACCTCCTCCGCTCCTCCCATTTCCCTCCCGCTTCCCCACTCCCCCTTCCCTTTTCCCCTCCAGTCCTAAGAGAGGGCAGGTTACCCTGCCCTGTGGGAAGCCCAAGGCCCTCTCCCCTCCATCCAGGCCTAGGAAGGTGTGAATCCAAACTGACTAGGATCCCAAAAAGCCAGTACATGCAGTAGAATCAAATCCCGGTGCCATTATCATTGGCTTCTCAGTCAGTCCCCATTGTCAGTCATATTCAGAGAGTCTGTTTCGATCACATGCTC